>JAKGUB010000556.1:18105000-18252500 GCA_026261675.1 Hippocampus mohnikei | reverse complement strand
ATAACAGCTTGTGTTGTTTCCTTGTCTTATGCTGCATATTCCTGATTGTAAAGTGTGCTTGGGTGTTTTGAAAGGCGCTTATAAAAATATATATATGTGTATATATATATATATATATATATATATATATATATATATATATATATATATATATATATATATATATATATATATGTATGATGCATAATATTTTTGCACTTGAAGCACTGATCTTAACTGCTGTTATACGGAGGTATAGGTTAAAGATGGGCAGTAGCGCAGCTGTTGTTTCCTTTGTTAAGAAGAGCTGTGTGTCAGTTTAGATGGGCTTGTGCTTGGGAGCTGATGGAATGCCAGTGCCTAAAGTTGTCCTCGATGGCCCTGCAGCCTGCAAATTCTAGACAGTGATATGATATGTGGGCAGGGTTGCAACCAAGGTGTAGGTCACTTCCTCACACAGTTTCCTCTTTATCATCCTCTTTCCTGGATTCTTCTGTTATTATAAGAACTGCCTGCCCAGGCTGTCACTGTGTGGGTTTTATTTTTGTACTCTTGTTATCGTAATTTTAAAGAAAAAAGATTTTACATTTCATAAATTTTAAAGTTGAATTAATATATAGGCTAGATGTAGTATTATGTATGAAATTGGATGTCTTTTTTATTTTAATTTTTTTTCTAGCCTGACTGGATAGCTCTCTGTTTATTCATTGATATCAAGAAGGCATACTGAGCCCCTAGGTAAGAATGACTTTCAGCCTGCTTTAAGTTAATAGCCTTGGTTGGCTCTTGCTTGTAGCGATCAATATTGGTAATAATTAATCAGCATTATCAAGCACAGGATCGAGTTCCATTTGTTGTTACATCAGGAAAATATCAATAAAGAAGTGGACTCCCTGATTGTCATGGCAACTTCATCTCTAAGGTCAAAGAGAGTTTATCTTATCTTGCTGCCGAGAGTGGCAAACTGCTTCGGAATCTAGTTTAGACTCAAAGATCATTGATTTAGGCTTTATTTTACCCCCACCGTGTTGTTGCAGGACAGGGGGTGTGGTTGGGGAGGGGGTCGGGGGGAGGCAACATTCTAATCACAACAGAGATGTAAGATTTAAATATTGATGTCTAAAGGCCATTACAAGCAAAGAGGGCCTCTGGTCTTGCTGTTGTTCAAGTACGTCCTTTTAAGACCCAGACAAAGCTTTGATTATCAGAGGTGTCACTGTGGAGTGTGTCTGTATAGCTGACAGTGTTGGACTGCAGGGGAGATCACTTTCCTGCAAACACAGGCACAGAATATTAAAAGCCCCTACTCAGCATCCTACTCTGTCTAACTGATTTTTGTTATGGTATATACGATCCATTTTCGGTACGCTTAGAAAAAAAATCATTGTAGCAATGTATTGTTGCATCATGTGATAAACAGAAAATATATAAATACAAAACCTTAAAAAAAAAAAGCGGCTTTCACTATTATTTAACCAAAGTTTAGTTTCCAAAACATTCAAATACACGTGAATGTGGACCGGCAGCATATTAAAACATATATCATTAAGCAAATATCTAAATATATGTGTCCATGTATAGGCCAAACATCTCCAAATGTGTGTTGACATTCCTGTACTCACATTAAATGTGTGTGCAACGCATAGCGTGGATTATTTTGTTTTTAATGAAGTGATTCTAAATTTGTCCAAATGCAGGTGGCATGCTCTTATTATATTTTGCTTATATTAATAATTCCCACATTCAGAAACAAAAATTTAACATTATTATATATTATTTATACTTTAAAAGAATCGATGCTCTCTGCAGCAATAACTAAAAATGTTGTATGTTAGCTATGAAGAAGGTCTCTGCGTTATTATTATAGGTCTCCATGTGTTTCACGTGTAAATGCAAAGCAAAGAGGTCTGTTTCCATCGTCGGCACGCTTCATTCTGAGCTATTTAGGTAAAATGGCAGGCCAGGGTGTTTGGATGTAGCTCATCACGCTGCAGAATGTTCCTTAGGGTTGGAGCAGGGGCAATGCCTGCTTTTTTTTCATCTTCTTCTTGCCTCCGGGACACAATTGCCTCATTTAACATTCTCTAGCCCAGCCAAGAGAGGAAATAGTGAGGCTGAGAAGAGAGGCTGCCACACATCATGAATTCTTCTTTCATTTAACTAGCACTGTTCCTTTCACCTTGGTGATGCACATAGATTAGGAATGAAGCCATTGCGCAATTAAGGGGTTGAGGGGTATTGCAGTTGTTTTAATGCCCCCAAATGGTTTTGAGGTTCTCTATTGTGAATACTGTATGCAGAGTGGTTTCATCACGCTTCTCTGTAGGCCACCATCATTTTAGATTTGCATAGACCGACAGCTTGTTTCTGACATTGTCAGGAAATAAAGTATTCAGCTTTATATCTGTCCATCTTCCACCATGTACTGTATTTAAACATAATTTGACTCAGTGTGTCTAATAGGCCAATTTCGATTCTGTTTCGATTCATTCTGTTTGATTGATATCAATCAATCAAAGCACTAATGCAGATATTATGTTCTGGTTTTGACTGAATTTTGACAGTTGAGGAGGAAAATAACTCCTAAAAAAAGATAACTCTGTTATTAAGCATTGTCACAACGTACTTTAATCAGCAGAAAATGCATTCATGTCCAAACTGTCATGGAGGGGATAATTTGGTGAACATCATTTCCAAAGAATGGTCGTAGCTTGCACATCACAGAGTGACACCCTAATAGCTGTTGCGGCCAAATCTGTAGCGTGGCAGGAATTACTGGAGATGTTGGTTTTTTCTTGTGGGGGGGGGTTAAAAGCGCATTGCTGAACTTTACATTCGGATGAAATGCGCCAGGCTCTGAGGATAGTTAAGGCATAGGTGGCAACAGAGGATTAAGGCAACAAGCCTTTCAGTTCAATTTGTACATCAGCATTTTCTGCCAGACGAATGGCATGAAACGCATCTTAAGGGTTCACTGGAAAATAGCTAATGACAAGGCTTTGTAAATAGATAAACAATTTATGTCAAATATGCTTAAAATATGAAACAAACTTCAAAACGTGTTAATACTTTGAAAATGCTGTGTTTTGATTTCCGCCATTTCAAAGCTACTAAAGCCGTTGACTGCACAGCTTACACCTCATGAGATCGGGGCTGCATCGTTCTGCATGTGATTAGCGGTGCTGCAACAAAACTGTCGTACCGCACTTCTAATTGAAACCGGTTGATAACTATTGATTATATTTTCGATGACTTATGAAGATCAACTAAGACGGTGTTTGTGACAAAAGAAGTGACAAGACGCAACGTGCACATCTGCTACTTATTATCTCAAAGCAGGCCTTGCTCAGTGACTGAGAGAGTAAACATCCAGGGAGAAAAGCAGTCGCTATTATTTCAGAATTAGCCTATTTTATTTGCGCATTTCAGAGAATGCTTATCTAGTAATTACTGAAAACTGTTGACACCGAGCAAGTGTAAGCCAGCTAAAATGGCATTTTTGTTTCATGGTATCAGATTGGATTTTTATCTGTGCTTCACGCATTCCTGAAAACCAAGGATAATAGGCTCAAGTTCGCGATTTCCAAAATGACAGCAGAATTAAGTGGCAGATACCGAAAAGCTACAATCATCACTGTGGCGCTCCGTCCAAGAAGTGGCTGTGAATCTCCGAGACATACATTTGGCCATAATCACGTTTTTTTTTTTTAAGCTTCAGAAACAGGGTCAGATGATAAGCTTGAGAAAACAGGAGGAAAAAAGCCTTCTCTGATAGACGAGGAGAAAATCTGATTGATTGATGTCCGCCGGCTTTGCCACCATCACAAGCCAGTTGACAGTTAGTTTGGGATCAGATGATTTCACTCTCAAGATTGGGGTTGAGGGGAAGCTAGGCAAATATGAAGGACACAAAGGTCAATGGCTTCTCTCCTCTCTGTATCTATCTCTCGCTGGCAATAGCTGCCTTTGACAAACTGTAATGTGTTGCCAAGCTTTGTGGCAACAGGACACATGGTCATAGTTTGTACAGTAATATCCTATTGCAGTAATCTCACAGGGTATGATTGAAAGCGCTGGAGGAATCTGGTACCGACAGAGACCCGTTGACATCATCAGCTGCAGTCGACTGGCAGATGTCTCTTGACTTGTTTGAACTGAATTTTCCCAGGGGACGGAGTAAGTTAAACAACAGCTTTGACTTGAAGCGATCTGTTATTGTAAGTTGAATCTGATAAGACGGCACCCCCATATTATGTGTTTGTGGAGCAAAGGGGCCAGAGTGTGTGCGTGTGTGTGTGTGCTCTGGGGTTGGTATCTTCATGGAGTGTTGTTCCGTGGTTCTGGAGAAAGAGCAGCATTGAATTAGGACATAAGATATTTGGCTACATATTGTAAATAAACACAAGTATTTTGTGGTTGCCTCCTACCCTCAGTGCCTCTGCTCCCTTCGACATTTGGTCTTTTGTTTCTGTTTTCTGTAACATTTAAGTGGAGCCTTATGTGCCCGCAAGGTTGCCTGATATTTCATAGAACGGGCTGGCCACATCAGGGTCTCCCTTGGAATGAAGTGGCTGTGTCGATGGAAGTCAAATTCAACAAACGTGAATCTTCTTTTAATCGAGTTTTCATTGTGCAAAATGTAGCCTCCATTCAGAGGCATTAGCCAAACAATACGAATCCTAATCTTCCCATTCCAATGGAAGTGGACATCATTTATGTGAAGAGACAACAACTCTTTGTTTGTTTGAAGTGGTGGATACGACAGTCTTCTTGTCAAAGACTCAGGGTGGGTTTGTAATGAGCATAATTATCTCTTATATGTTTTCAACTAATGATGTCCATTAAATGCTCGAGGCTTCATTGAGAGACTGTCTCGCTGTAGGTTGTCTTAGGCTCTTAATACGGCATGTTACATTACACTGTGCGCAACTAATGAACTTCTTTCATCAAAGATTCTTATCATACAGTGCCTCTTAGGGGAAAAGCCAATATACTTCAGCCTTTTGTTACAGTTGGATTAGAACAATTCTCATAGTTCTCACTTATCTTTCAAATTTTCTCTACATGTGATAGTGACCCAATTGGCTTCATGTCCAAACAGGATGGCGCCCTAATCTAGACCGCTGCTCGCCTCATGTAAAACATCTCATTTTGCGGCTCAGCCTGGTCGCTGCCTTATCGTTACACAATTCACTGAACTCTCTGTCATTTTCTTTGTGGCAATTTATTTAAATTCCCTCATGTTTATATATTTCCTGTCTTCTTTCATTCATAATGACCGCCTTTCAGAAGTTCAATGACTCATCTTCTCAGACTTTTGGTAACTCTACAGATACGAAGTCACAGTGTCAATGGGGGTGAGAGAAAAGCTGCTTTGTGGGCGTGTTAGTATGCTTGATGCCCATCACTGTACCCAGACGGGATCCTGAGCTAACCTTGATACGCGAGGCAGATTTAAGCGCTCTCAGTTTGCACCTCAGCAGGTACAGAGATCATGCTTGAATACGCGCGGGCTCGTCTGTCCAGCGCTAAAGCCTTCAGTCGCGTATGCGGCTTGGCTCCTGTGGCTGCTTTGGTCTTTGTCCATCACCTATCAGCATATCAACAGTGTCTCTGAAGCCTGCTTGTATAATGCACCATTTATGGCTTTGTGCATGGAGATGGCGGTTGGGCGGTGGAATAGCTCCAGGCCTTTCCCTCAGTGAGTGGATTAACGGCGGCCTGCTTTAGTGCACTCTGCCACGGTGTGAAATCGGCCTCGCTTCGGCGCCGGTGCTGCGGCTTCCTCTCTCCCTTTTTTCTTTCTGTCTCCTCTCGCTGTTTCCTCACCTCCATGCAAAGCCTCTCACTGCCATCTGTGAAATGTGGAAACTCTGTGTCTAAGTTGAGTTCAGATCCCATCCCCTCCACCAAGCTGAAGCCAGGAAGCAAATGGCTAGCCAGTCGGCAAAGGGGGTTGTAGAGGAGAAGGTGGGAGGGAGAGCAAGAGATGAAGCAGGGGAGGGGAGGCCCATGAGCTCACTGATGTTGTGCCGCGTGTGCAGGAACCCTGCCTGTTCTCCCCGGGCGAGTTGGAGGCGGGTCCAGGCCTGGGTGCTGGCCGAGAGATCTCTGGTTCCTGCGAGTGGGTCCAACCCCCCAGCCCTGTGTGTGTCTATGTCGATGCGAGGCGGTGGCACAGCTCCCCTGAGCCCCTGCCCAGTCCTTTGAAGATAAGATGGTGATACAGGGTCCCTTTCGGTACGTTGCTAACTGATGGTCTTTGTGTGACATGCCTCTCTCCACTGGAGCTTGCAGCTAAAAGTCTTTACTGAAATGAATTGGCTGTATGGCCTCAGGTCAAAAGAGATAATGAAACGGCATGTTCATTGATTGATGATAGTGCTCTGCATATTGTTTCTGCATGTACGGTAGCTCAACTAGACTTTTAAAATGTAGGCTTGAAGCAAAAAAATAAATTAATAAAAAAAAGAGAATGCTGTCCCTCGTACAGAGCAGAGGCAGTAGGTTTGGATCAATGCTCACATCTACTTTTGGCATTTTATACACGATACATTTGCAAGATGTCACTCTTCCGTTGTTGTCTAATTTTTGTCATTCCAATCATCATCCCTTTGTTACATTTTAACGTGACACCTGTCTCAATAAAACCTTTACATTCATAATAGATAGTCCACCCCAGCTCGTAACATGGCAGGTCCATTCATGTCCGACCACATAATATCAAGCCAAGATTTTCTCTCTTTTGCATCCATATTATTATTATTATTTTTATTTTTTTTTCACCCACAGGCCAAATCTCAAATTTCTCCTTCTTTGCAGTAGCCCTTTTCAGAAGAGCAACCGTCAAAATAATCAGACTGCTTTGGAAATGATGAACTCAACATTTCCTCTGATTTTTTTTTTCCTATTCTTTGTGGCTTTGGGGTTAAGATGAAGGCATAATATCTTTTGATTGCGCTGCGTTATGATGGCTCGCAAAGCTGAGAAGGGGTCCAACGACACATCATCTTTCCATAGACAATTTGAATCTCTGTGGCTCATAAGGGATGGGGCGTTGATTGCTTTTTGATACCCCTCCAACATGGATGAGGTCCTGCATACATCAGTTAATTAGTATGTACTTACAGTGTGTGTGGCAGACCCGACAGACCCCACACTTCTCAGCAGATACTCAGTCCAAATGCCCAAACCACACTCACTGAAGGCTTTATCAAATGCTTGACAAGAAAAGCTCTACAATACTGTGCACAGCAGGGTTAATGGTGTGTGTGTGTGTGTGTGTGTGTGTGTGTGTGTGTGGAGGAGCGACTGCAAATCATGAGTACACAAAGGCAAGCAGTATTGTCCTGTTTGTATTGTTTTGATGCATGGAAAAACGACACTCCTGATTTCCACAAAACTTTGTGGCTAGCTCTCTGACTGCACTCAGCGTGTTACTCTTCTACCCAACTACTTCAGTTACATATGTATAGGGTCCGCTGTAGGTGACTGTACCGTACATTTTCAGTATATTTCATGATTCCGGCACACTTTGTTTCCAGAACAATTCAGTTAAACATGCTGGTCGTCTTTCCGATAGCTTCATCATGCAGTTAATGTTGGCCGTTTTGCAAGGAGCTCTAAATGGATGGCGCAGCAGTAGGCAAGTTGCAGCAGCTAATTAGGCCACGCAAATGACTGAGTAGTATCATTCTGTGCACCTCGGTGATAATGTGAGTGTAAAGCAGCACATTAGGACCAGTACCATTAATGCTTTACTGGCAGCTTGGAGTGTGGGGCTTTCAAGTAAGTCACGTTAGTTACTTTTATTCTGCAAACATGCAGGCCAAGCAAATACATGCACTGAACTGTGGAAGCTACTGAAGAATCTCGATGTATTTCATAAACGTATCCTGTTCCACTCCCACGGCGTGTGGGAAACAAGACATGTGATCTGCTCCTTAGAATAAATCGGACAATGTTGCAGTAGAGCAGACATCTAACTGCTTTTTCTCCAGGTAATCTTGACTTGGATCTTAACTCCAATAAAGTGTTTCTTTTTTTTTTTCCTCAGCACAAGGCAGATCTGAGCAGGAACACTCCACTCCATATTTCTGTGGTCATACTTTATTGAATATCATTTCAGATAAGCACTATAATCCTTTGGAGGAGAAGCGATGTATATTGACCTGCTCAATGGTGGCAACACAGTGCATGTCTCAGATGTGGAAATGGTAAATACTGATTTGTGTCACTGCTCAAATCTGGTAGCAAAAAATATTGATAGCAGCCCTTTTTGTTGTCAGTCAACATTGACCCTAAGTATTTAAAATATCACTCTCGTAGATGGTACTTTTATTACTTTCTAAAATCAATTGAATACTGCAAATGAAAATATACCAAGATTAAACACTCATCCATCATTTAGTGACATTAAGTGGTGAAATATTTGGTGATTTTTTTTTTTCTTTAACTGAACAATGGAACCTTTACCTGAAATTTTGGTCTCTCAGGTCAATACCACACTGTAACAACCTCACTCTCCTGGGTTTCTTCCATCATTTGAGAGCAAAACTCTCTGCTTCCTCATGGTTCATTTCATCAGGATTTCCTTTATCTTGACCAACCAGGCCCATGACCCTCACTGTACTGATAGTTATGTTAGAGCTTGAAACAGAACTGGGGTAAGTTCTCCCACTTAAGTCTGGGTCGTTAACCTGCACGTACAATATGCCGTGTGAAATCTTTGAGTTTAACTTTAAATGTTAAAAACGTTCTATGTCTGAACGGAGCGTAGGAAAACATACATACGGTACCTGTATATGTCTGTAGGTCAATAAACAGTCAAGACAAACCTCACAAAATTCCATTTCCATTTAAAAAACCAATTAATTTGAATGAAGAATAGCAGTTTTTATCATTCAAATTCAATCATTTTTTCCAAGAAAAAAAAATACAGATATAAAGTAATGTTTTCCCAGATTTTTAGTTTCATAATTTTCAACATGTTTTTTGCAGATGCTAATTTAACGTTTGGATATCAAGAATATTCCTCTCCTATTGTTTTATATGTCTGAAGAGTTCAATTTTTGGGTTATTTTCCAAATAGAGAGTGTTTTGTATGTTGCTGTGGAAGAATTGTGGGAATGAGAGAGAGAGATTGAGAGATAGAGAGAAAGCTTAAAAAAGGTGTGTTCTGTTCGGGAATTGTTTTCGCCATGTTAACTCCAGCCATACAGTAGATGTGTTTTGTTGTCAATAAACGTGAGTTCACTGAGCAACGTATCCCGTCATCCTTGGAAGATGTTACAATATCTTTAATTAACAAATATTTATACATTTATCCTTGTCAAACTGTGCTGACTTCATGGGAGCCAGATAGTTCATTGCCACATTAGAAAGGCGAAGATGGCGGGTTTATTGGAACTTGGCGTCTTTGCACATTCACCCTTGATGAGCAAGGGACATTTCATGGTCCTTAATGTTTTTTTCAACATCGATTCGAACCGACAACCTCTGATGTGCTCAACCACCTGCCACCCTAATCAGTATCACTTAATCCAAAAATCTTCATGAAGAAATAAATGATTACGATCTTAATAAAATGAAAAATTACTGCAAATTCAGCGTTAAATAATAGTCTGATACAATGTTGTTTCCTTTGTTAAACAGCTCACCAAGACATAGGTACAGTGGATATAAAGTCTCCACACCACTGTTGAAATCCCACATTTTTGTGACATTAAAAATGAAAGGAAACCAAAATAAATCACTCAAAAAAATGTTCTAGCATTAATGTGATGTCTCCCCTGTACGACTCAATTTAATGTTTGAAAATATTTTTGAGAAGAGAGGTAAACAAAAAAAATTGGGTTGAACAAATGTGCACACCATTTTATAACTGGGATGCGAAGGTGCTAAGAAGTAACCACTCACATTCAAATTACATGCTGTTTTCTTGACCATATTTATTGATCAAGGATGGTTTTGCAGTATTTAGTAGCTTAGTTTTATGGGACGTGCAAAACAACCATAATGTGTATTTGAGTGAGAGCGTGTGAGAGAGACAAAAGTATAGTATTCACACCAAAAATTCGATGGGCTGAAATTTGCACGTTTGGGCAGACACAGACAAGCAATGGAGGGTAAAGCTCTCCCTTCTCATAGTCTGAAATGTACACACGAGTCGCACGCCCCTCAGTCCCCCCTTTACGAGTCACTTTGACAGGCCTGTGAAAACGTGTGCGGTCATGTGGCTGGCCGATGCCATTTGATTGGTGAAATTGAGTCAACCGTCACTCGTGGTTCGCACTCAATGAGGAAGTCTCTCTGTGAACCAAACCTAATAGATCGTATCAAGCAAATATTGACTGATAAATAAAAGTAGCGAGCGGAATCAAACTCAATGTTGCAGCGTGAAAGTACCATTACTTCTTAACACAATGTAAATACTCTAGTAAAAGAAAAAAATGTTGCATTAAAATTGCTATATAAGTCCAATTTTATCCCAAAAGTTATGGAACATGTAAGTTGCTCTGCCACCCACTGAGGAAATTCATTCGCATTTGGTGGGTTGGCGGATGTTTATGTACATATGTTATTTTCATTTTCTTGGAACTGTAGTTTTGTTAGCCTGCAGACTGCAATATTAGAGGAACTATGCCAAAGTTCTTTCTCTTTTTGTATATAGCAACGGTGGTACAGCTGAGCAACCGTTCTGCCGTCTGACTTTTGTTTGAAGTCAGCACAAGTTGACAATATTGGTTTTGCACCAATTTCCGCCCACTGCGTATGACGGCTGCATTTGAAAGTGCAACCTGTGTGGAGCCTCTGCTCGTGCGCTGCCTTGAAGAAATTGTGAACATTTGTTGTTTGGTTTGTCGGTGCATTGACGCTGCGGTTGTTGAAAGTGACGTTTTTTGCTGTCATGGTTGTGATAGGCTAAATGTGATGGACAGGTGGAGGAGCGAGAGAGAGAGAGTGGCTAAGCGTGATGAAGGTTGCAGTGAGCCAGATTGGGCCATTACGAAATGGCAGATAGCCTCAATTCTAAACTGCTGGGGTGTGATCTCTTGAAAGCACCAAACTGAGCCAGTTTCAGTCTACAGTCTGACTGGCAGTCGGATAGGACAAGTAAGACAATGATGAAGGGAGACAGAAGAGTTACCAAATCACCAGCACCTCTTCAATTCAAATGAATTCCAATCTAAGTTATTTTGTGCTCTGCGGTTTCCTCCCATATTCCAAAAATAGCATGACAGGTTAATGGAACACACTAAATTGTCTTTCGGTGTGATCCTGAGCGCGAATGGTTGTTCGTCTATGTGTGGTCTGCGATTGGCTGGCAACCAGTTCAGGGGGACCCCCGCCTACTGCCCGATGACAGCTGGGTTAGGCTCCAGCATGCCCGCACCCCTTGTGAGGATAAGAGGATTAGAAAGTGGATAGCTGGAGTTATTTTGTTTAACTTGTTAAAAAATCTATTTCCAGGAATTCATTTAAATTGCCCTAAATTGTCAACTTGAGGAATGCATTTCAGATTGCAGATATAAAAACTGACATGATCAGTCTTATCATTTCATTTGTTGTGAATTCAACAGGGTATTCAATGAAAACAATTAAACTCCAAGTTTTCCATTGTAGTACCTTCCAAGATGTTCTTGATTCATTTTTTCATTGATTCATCCACTGTTTGTCAATTCAGAGAATGGATGAATGGCTGAATTTTGCAGTAAAGGCAGCAGCATATACAATATAGCATATATATATAGTATACATTTTAATTATTGTTACCTCCCTTTATTGATTGGGTAGGAGAAATGACAGTTTCCGCCACCCATATTATTTAAATGAAAATTGAAAAACATAAATTGATCGCCCACTTTCATTTGTATTGAAACACGCGACGACAGATGCACCCCACATCTGGACAATATACTTAGACACCATTTTTCTTTCCTCATCTTTTTGCATTTGGCACGTGAAGTGCTGTGTCAAATGGCATCATTGAGCAAATGTGTATGAAAGGTTCCTTTCATTAGGAGATGTGTGTTTTGAGGGGAGGCTGAGAGGGGGCAGCTGAGACCCCAGCGTTATCAGCACCAGATGCAGGTTGACTTCAGACTTCCAATGCAAGGTAAAAAAAGAGAGAGAGGAAATTAATGAGAGCTATAAAGCCAGCAGGATAAATAATTAGCCAACTGCTTGGATCCGTCTTCTCATTTGCAGCGGCAAATAAATCCACCTTGCAGTTTATTTGTCAAAAGAACGCTTATAGTATTTATGCCTGTGTAATTTGAGCATTCGTCTGATGGTATTTCTGTGTTCTTTCTTGATTTGTCATATAGCGTAGTGTTTGTCTGAATGACAGGTTTTAAAATCCCGCCACTTTATACCTGTGTGTGTGTGTGTGTGTGTGTGTGTGTGTGTGTGTGTGTGTGTGTGTGCATGCGAGCGAACACACACACACACACACACACCAGTATTATGTGTTCATCGCTGATGCAATGTGTGAGCCTTTCCTAACACCGTGTGTGTTTAGTGTTTATTTTGTGGTTTTGGTTAGTTGAAGTCATTAGCAAAGTCCCTTGTAGGTAAAAAAAAATAACCACCCTGCCTACTTACCTACCTATCTATCTGTTGTATCTAATATCTTGTTGAGTATTTGTATCCACAACTTTGCCTCATATAACCAGGATATAGTTGTAAACTCGTAGCTGATGGTCCCCAAGAGTGCTTCCAGAAACAGTGAGAACAATAAAACACTTTGTACGGTTACCTAACCATGGACATCTCTATTTTGGTCTTGCAATTTCTCTGAACTGCTGCTTTCCTGTCCCCTCATCAAGATCGAAGCTAATTTCTCTTGCATATGAGGACACAGCATTCAAGTGTGTGTTGAGCTGGAGTGTTTACACGGGAGCTCACCCCCTGAGGATTTTGTATTATTGTTGTCACACTATATGGAGTACATCCACTTGTATTGTTCTAATACTCCACCGTTACATTTGAAAGGAGCTGAGGAATCACCAAAAGACTTACATTATCCTTCAGTCTTTGAATGCTATTCATGTGTTTTGCGCCTAGTAATCTCCCCCTCTAATCTCATTCAAAGATATAAATAAACAAGCAACGATGTAAATGAGGAAAGCACACGAGTGAACAGCCAGAGGATTATGGTAATTAATGATTATAGATGTGAAAAATGACCCCCCTCCCCTCGCCATTTTTCCGCTAATATTATGCGTCTGAGTAATAAGTATAGTTACAGTTTCGTCCAGATTCGCACATGCAATGAGATTTGTTGTCAGGTTCTGCTCTGCAAAGCCAATTTACCGTATCTCAACACATCTAGGCAGACATTTTATGTCTTGATTGACACTCCGCTGTTGATGTACCCAATCGTGTATGAGTACATTCAAATCAATAACATAGCATGAGTATCTTAAAAAAATGTTTTTCCCACTCATCTCTTTAATTTTAAATCAATAATGTCTTAAAAAAATAGTTCAATGCTAGCCTCCATCAGCTTTTTCATACAGCACATTAGAAAGTGAAAGAAAAATCAGAATGTATACCTGATCCATTAAAAGAAAAAGCCTTTGAAATGGATTCCTGGGAGGGTTGGGGGGAGTTGGGGGGGCACTCTGGCACAAGTCATGGCATTGATGGCACAGCCCCTGGGCGCAGCGATACTTGGCATGGACAAGATGGTTGCTGGGCTTGTATCAGCGGGCACTGGCCCATCCTTTGGGAGCTCCTAAGCCATGCTGTCTGAAGAAGGACTGATGAGGTTGGCAGCACATATGGGCATTCTATGGGTTTTTATTTCAGTCAAAGCAGTCCCGATGTTATCATCTTCGCTTCCCAGGACGCCAGCGTCACTGAGGCTGACGATTGGTCTTCACGGGGCCGACCCGATTTGTCGACCACCATTTCGACTGCGTATGTCACACCGAGGTGACAATTTGTTCCAGCTAATTGGAAGTTTGTGTCGGTCTTCCCGGAACAAAACACCAGCCTATCACAAATTACAATGATATCACAAACAAGGATTCAGCTCGCCTCAGCTCTTTTTCCAGTCGAGACAGACAGGAAGTAGACGGCTGCCTCACTTAGTTGATAAGCATCCACAGGGTAATGAAACTTCCACTTTGATGACAAGTTGAAAAGCGTGTATCCATGTTGGTTTGGCAGAACATTAGACATGGCTTCAGGCAGGTGGGGCAGGCGAGAGATGGTACCGCTTTAATAGGGCTCATCCAGAGGTGAAGGGAGCACTGCTCGCAACAAACTGAAGGTGGGAGCAATGGCTGCCAGTACATGTCTTTTGTCTTTCATTATCTTTATTTCCTTATTATTTTAAATGGCCATCCTCTGCACGTTTTTTTTCTTCTTCTGCACTAGAAGCTTTTTTGATATCCATTTAGATTGGAGCTTCATTAAAAACCTCAGACAATGGGGTGACTTCTAATTAAGTAGCGCTGCATCTGGCCTCTGGCACCCTATCCCGTTGTTCCATCTATTTTGCTGGGGAGAATTCATTTGTTTCTTAATTAAGAAAAACACCAATAGCGTGAAAAATCTGCTTATGGTACCTGAATCGTAATTAGTTAAATAGTGAGGGGAAGGTGAAAAACACCTACTAGTAGCTCTAGAAATAAACACAGAGCTGATAAAAATGAGCAAACCAGCCCTGCAAAAATCGAAGCTAGGGAGAAAAGTGTGCCGTCATTATGGCTAAGACAATATGCCAAACTATCTTCAAAGAAATCAAATTGCTCGAATGTTTTCATTTGCATGTATTAACCATTAACATAATGAGGAGAAGTGACATTGGACCCGGATTGCGTGTCTGTTCGGATTGATAACTGCTGCATCTGCAAATTGTCTCCTTTGCCAAATTGCTAGCAGTCATACCGGTGAGTCTTGAACTGTGAACGAACGGTGAGCAAGAGATTGAGAGAAGATGAAGAATAAAGGATTTTGCCTTTTTTTTTTTTTTTAAAGATCTCTGAGCAATTGTTGAATCTGAGACATTGTCCTCTGACAGTTATCCCTTAACAAGAAGTCGTCTTGTGTCATTGCCTCGAAAGCTATGCGGAAAGCCTCTTTGCATGTGTGTTCATAGGTGTGTGTTAATGTTTGCGGCAGAGGATGTTTGCATGCGGACGCTAGCACATTTGTTTCTCTTCGCCTCCCTCCTTGTCCATACAAACAGGCACGCACAGAGACTAAAGCCAGCGTTCCTCTGGCAAGAATGTGCACATACATCTGAGTGCTAGTGGGCTACCAGTGGCTTATCAGCTCTGCAAAAACTCACCCTGTAGCCCACTTGGCGAGTTGGCGGGCAAGCAGCCAAATCCACTGCGTCACGCAAAACACTCAACTGTATTCAATATTCCAAATTCTGTAATTTTTAATATCAACACGCCATTTCCCCACATCAGCCTCTTAGGTCAAATTATTCAATTAAGTGTCTGTTTATTACTGATACCAAAGCTGGATGGTGTTCCTACTTATCACCTTTTTTGCAGATTGGTGTTTTTACTGAATACCATCATAAAGATTGTCTTGGATGTAATTAAAATGGCACCGAGACAAATTTAGCACACGGCTAAGACACAGTGAAACGAAGGCGGTCAGGGGAATTGCAGAGGCTATATTCTGTCATCCACTGAATGGGTTCAGGGTCTGTACAGCAGTAACATTTTTGTCAAAGTACTCCTGTGCCCATCTGAGGAAGAGGGATGAGAAAGGAAAAACACCCTGTGGTGGCGTGGTTGTGTTACCTGTGCTTTTCAGCGCTAGACAAGGTCATCAAGCCGACTTTTCTTTGTGGTGCTGACTTAAACAAGTGAACGTTGGTTGACGATGAGATTTGTGGCAGCACGGATGCCGTATCGGCATCCTGGGCGCCAAGTGGGCTTCCCTCCATCATCCACGGGCTGGTGTGTTTGATGCGCTATTGGCAAGCTATGTTTTTAATGCCTCATGGCAAACATACCTTTTACCGCCTGTGTGACTTCTCAGTGAAAAATGAAAGAAATCAAAGCCCCAATAAGCTGAGGGTGTTAAGCCATAGGGAGGGGGGGTGGCAGGGGGCGACTTTGGATTTTGACAGAATCTTCCTGCGCTCTGTGACAAAAATTTGCATTGTTATCACCGATAACTGGTGATGTTTTACTTCGTTGTACATTTTTGTGAAATATGTAAAAAGTAAACCAAGCCTCCAACGATTCCCTTAATGACGCGGATCTTGCTTTTTCTTCCCCGAATCGTCTTAGCGAGCTTTTCAGTGCAGAACGTCTGATATCTGAATATTAAAAAGGAGTTTCAAGCTCATCTGCAAATGTGATTTTCACATATCACACTTCTGCAGTCTTCAAGCTGCTTCATCGCCAAGCTTCTGAGCAAAGATGGCTGAGGAAGGGGGGTCGGAGGGGGAAAAAAGGAAAAAAACAAGATGCACATATGGGTTGCGATTGATGTATTCCATTTCTGACCTAATTTAAATCTCTGCCAACAACCTCGTATTCATACTGTACATTTGCTTAATTACTGTGTATTAAAAACCTTGCCGTCTTCCTGCAGACAGATGTAAACACCAACATTGTCATAACGCACCACCAGCAAATATGATTTTTGCAACCATACCGCAATAGAGCACCAAATAATTTGGGCATAATTTTAATGTCTGATTGGCCCAAGGGACTGGCCAGCAGTGGGACAGTGGCCCATTGACATGCTAGCCTCGCCAAGAAATAATTATGGCTGCCTTTCTTTGTTCCTCCCAAGCTTTCTCTTCTCAGAGCGCAAGTAATTTGTTTGTGATATTTTGGTTTTTTAAATGACTTATTCTCTGTGAACTTGAGTAGTACCTGGTAGTAAATGGAGGCGCATATCAGCTTCCCGGTTGCCAAATTTTAAGGTTGGAAACGGCAGAAATGTCTTAACTAGGAAATGATATTGAGTGTCATAAGTTATTGTGTCATGTCTAAATGTATCGAACTGCTGTATTTAGAAAATTCTGCTACAATCAAACCCCAACTGGTGACACCGTGTGGGACATTGGCGGTAGTCAGAATATCTTAAGGGGACGCAGTGTGTCAGGCAGCAGTTTGTTGTCATGATAATCCCCTCATTTATAATGTCAAGATCAGCAGGTTACTGCTTTCCACTTGGATGCCATGTCAAGACTTGGGACAGGCGTAGTGGATTGTCATTTGTCAAGCAATACTTTGACAGTTCCTTCACTTTACTCATATGCTGCTGCTCAAAGGTCAGAGCCGCGCCACTTTCATTTACTGTGAGCATTCAATCCCGGAGGAAAAGGTGCTCACGCCTCTTTCAGACGCACACACACACAAACACACACTCTGTTGGTTCCTGCATCTCACCACAGTAGGTTTATTTCTCTCGTTACAAGCCATATATTTGAGGACATATTTTTAGTAGAGGTTAGTTAGTTTCACGCAGAGCTTTATTGTTGTACCAAAATTGAAGGTCAAAGACAATGTATAAACAGTAACAACAGACAAAATAGGAAAAGCGTCTCTGAACAGTTTTTCTTGTATTGATTCCTTATTTCCCCCTCTTACCATTACTCTAATAATTAGAGCATCACAAAGACAGCCCCCCTTTCTCACTTAGCTGCTTGTCATGCTCATTACAGAGTGGCTTTTCAAGTAAAGTCAAGTATGATTGCCGCTGTCTCAACGGTGTAACTGTCATCCACTTTCCAGTGCGCTTTGTGCTACTCCTCCGACATCGTGGCAGGTTGTGGCAACCCAAAAAGGTACTTGTCAGTTGTACAAAAAGTCATTGTTGCTGCCCCATTGTTACCGCCTTTTCCAGCTATCGTATGGAAATTGATGGACTGATGCTGTTTTAGAGAGTGGAGCGGTTCTGAGGACCCAGGGGGGTTATGAGTGTAAATCCTTCCCATACAGTTCTGCTCCAGGCAACGGACAGCACCATCATTAGCCACAGCAGATGGAGCGGATCCAGCGAGGGGTTTCACACTCTTCTGATAGGCTGTTGCTGGAATTTTCTATCATACAATGTAGTGGGATGGAAGCGAGAGTGATGAAATCCACTTGAAATAAGATAAAAGGTATAGCATCAGCCAAACAAAATGTTTCTAAACTCATTTGTAACCAGTGAAAAACGTAAGCCTCCATTACCTAATGGTGTGTAATGTGGTGGAAGAATATTCTCACAAGAATAATAATTTGTCACGATCACTGTCCAAGTGTTTTGAGTGTGCAGTGTTTATATTCATCCACATTGGTTGGGGAACGGTTTGTTACAACTGTCTGATTTCAATTTAATACAGACAAAACACAAGACAATATTTGATCAAATTATGATTATTATGATGATTATTATTATTTTTAATTTTCCATCCACTACAATCTAGAATGAATTCACTTTAGAATGTATCTTCCCGAAAGTTAAGGAAAAATCAAAGTATGCCCCAATGTTTTTCATATTCCAGTGAATGCATGAATGCTGTGGGGATTGAGTTATGATTTTAATATATGTCAATACCTCATAGTATAGAAACGGAAAAACAAATTGACAGCTCATGTGAGAAAAATAATGTAGACTTTGTGATACATGTACTTGCTAAAAAAAAATATACATATCACATTTTTTTAATATCAGTACAGTTAAATCAGCCATCAATTAAAATCAGTGCGTCTTCTGTAAATGTATACATATACATTTACATTTATATTTTTATCTCCATTAAACACTTCATTACAGTTCACTCTGAATTTTACGAGTTGCATAAGGGGAGGCCTGCTATCCAGGGAGTGTGTGTGTGGGTGTGTGTGTGTCTGTGCCTGTGCGCTGGCGCAGTCATAATCTTCCAGCAAGAAGTTTCACAAGGCCAGATCAAGAATTAGGAGAGGCTGCGGGTGGGAAAGGGGGAGGTGGGGCTTGGAGAGAGAAAAGCCCATCTCGCTCTCTGTTTTAAAGGACAGTGCTTGCTTTGAATGTCATTTGACAATTTCCTTTTAATTAGAACCAATTTACAGGAAGATGCCCAGCAGCTAATCTTAACAGGATAATTAACTTCTATTTTCTTTACTTTTAATTAAAAAGTGGAAAAGATTTAGCTGATCCATAAAGAATTGTTCTTTTTGAAATGTTCATCAGACTTCACGCTTCTTTTGGCATTGGTAATATTTAGATCATATCTGCAGCTCACAGTCTCCGCTGAGTTATTGCAATGATTTGCTCTCTTTATCCCTGGTATTAAGAAGTAGAACTATCAATAGTAGAAATAGGAACCAGAGGCAAATTAGAATTGAATTAATGAAGAATTTATTGCTCAAGACAACCACCATCCTTTGGATTGGAATGAAATTGGGATCTCGGATTTATTAATTTCTTTGAAATTCCTTGATGGAGAATGTTGTTTTATCGACATTATTTGATACGCTTCATATTTTCTTTTGTACATTCCCATTAAAATAGGTTCCACTAATATTACCATTACAGTATTCAACACGATTACAGAACGCAATGGAAATGATGCTTTCCCTCCCATCCTACCCCTCACCCTGCCCCCATCAGTCAAAACTTAAAAGCAACTACATATAGTCATAGTATTATCTTGCCATCATTAAGATCAAAATTCCCTGGACAATCGCAGCTGGTGAACAAATCTATTTTTTCCCCACTGTTAGCGTCACCCAACTGACTACACTTAGTGGAGATAAAGTGCGCCAGCATGAGGCGAGCGTCCTTTCAACAGTGCCTCCACTCTTCTGCAGATGAGCTGATGGCTGAAGAGCTGAAGATGGATGCCCCCACTTAACCATGATAGCTCCCCGGAGGAGCCGCACTCAATGGCTTCATTAAAAGTCAACGTTTGTGTGAAAAGCTTACTTAAAAAGCTGTAATTAAAGCCATATATATTTTACCTGTTTTGTTTCAGCTGTCGTGTTAGGTGTATGGCACATGCTGAACTTTTCTTTCCATACAACAAGCAGAATGAGAGCAATATATCACTCAGCCAGCACGATGGCACCTCTGCAAAGCGAAAATGAGTCCTTTCAAGGAGGAACTAACAAAGTCCATATTACTAAATTACAATCTCTGTGACTTATAAGGGCGCAAGCGACGTACCAAGTCCGCTTACACTTGTATGTGTAAATTGCAGAAAGACAAGTCGAGGCGGGAGAGTGAAGCAGGACCATAGAGAGACTGCCTGGCATCTGCTAAAGCCTTCGGGCATGCTCAGAGGTGCCTCCAGCATTTTAATGGCATAGTCAAATGCCAGCATGTTTTCAAGCCAGTCCAATTCCAATTCACTGGATAAAGAAGCAAGCTCGTGTTCTTCTCCTTCAATAGACCATACCGGGCGCAGCAACAGTCAACCCAGCAACTTGGAAAACACGACTTGATCCAACGTTGGGTCTGATACTAAAAAGAATTTTGGGACACTATTTGAGACAGATCATCCATGTCTTTGAAATAGTATCCTTCTACATCTGGGTAGCACCTTCACATGCTCTCATTTACGAGGGGCCTCAATATCAAACGGAAGGCGTTTCGCTCTATGATGCACAAATATAAACATATTCTGAGGCCAACTAAATGCATAATGTCATCTGACTCACTTTAAGTAGAAACTGTATATCTCGAGATAACTGTGACTAAGGCTACTGGTGTGTTTTACGAGAATGGGAATGCATTTAATTTAACACTCAATGCCCCAGAGAATAGCCTACACCATCCTTCTACTTTTTTTTGTTGCAATTTCCAGGCAAGAATCTTTGCTGCTGAGTTTCTTTACAGTTTATTGACTTTTGATTATTGCCCAAATTTAGGAAGTGAGCTATTTGTTATGGGAATTAAATTGCTTCTCAACTGGAAAATCAAGTTAAACAATACCCATAGTTTCTAAACAGTAACAGACTGTAACTTTGAAAACATGTGATCCCATTACACTCACATTTGTATTCAAACCATTACTGTATGTACAAGTGGCGATTTACTTTGTATTTGCATTGTTTCCACATTTATTGTGATCACAGTATACAACTCGGAAACCCTTAAAATGACTCCTATTTTGTAAGATGTAAGACTTATGGGGAATTGTTTTATTCCTGCGGGGGTTCCTGTAACATATTAACCTATTAAGAGCAGCATAAATGCTATCTATTTCATTACAGTGATCAAGGATTAAATTAGAGGCCCGAGCCTTGTAACATGTACACCAAGTCTTTTCCAAGGCCGAGGGAGCCCTCTGCTTCCCAAAGGTCATTAGAGCTGAGCAGAGAATATGGCCCCACGTCTCTTCTTGCATTTCTCCTCTTTCACTTCCTCTCTTAGTCACACATCTCAAATCCTCATGCAATAGTACTGTGTGTGTGTGTGTGTGTGTGTGTGTGTGTGTGTGTGTGTGTGTGTGTGTGTGTGTGTGTGTGTGTGTGTGTGTGTGTGTGTGTGTGTGTGTGTGTGTGTGTGTGTGTGTGTGTGTGTGTGTGTGTGTGTGTGTGTGTGTATATTAGCATTGCCCCCGGACCTTGGGGTGCAATGTGACCCTGGCACAAGCTCAACATATTGCCCACAATAGATGCAGATGGAGAGACCTGGTTGCTATGGTTGGCTCTATGCGCCATGAAGTGCAAGACGACTCAAGAAAAGAAAAGGATGTATGTATGTATGTATGTATGTATGTATGTATGTATGTATGTATGTATGTATGTATGTATGTATGTATGTATGTATGTATGTATGTATGTATGTATGTATGTATGTATGTATGTATGTATGTATGTATGTATGTATGTATGTATGTATGTATGTTATTTTTACCTTGTTAGTGGGGAGAAGTGTTAATCCTCTTACAGCACCTGTCTCAACTCAATTCAACTGTTTTTATAGAGCACTTTAAAACAACCACCGCTGTATGCAAAGTGCTGGACATGGAGAAAAAAAATAATTCATACAATGACAAACCAGAAAAAAAAATCAAGTCTCATGCAGAGTCAAAAGCCAAAGAATAAAAATGAGTTTTAAGATGCGGTGTAAAGATGGGCAGCGGGGGGGGCTTGCCTAACATGGTGTAAACATGAATGAATATGCACTACCTTGCCACAACTTTAAACTAGCGGTTTGGTAATTTAAAAAAAAAAAAAGATGAGCGGCATATTGGGGACAAAATGCAGGAGGAGCAGCAGTAACAGTATCAGAATTATATTATTATTTTTTGGGTAGGTGTAAAGTCGTCAATACTATTTCTAAATGAAAATTTTGTGTTGTTACCCTTGCTTTTGCTGACTGTCCTGAAATAGCGCTGACAAAGGAAGTGCGTGAAAAATAATGATTTCAGAGTAATAGACTGACGGGCTGAGCCAAATAATAACGAGTGACGATGGAGGGCTTCTGGGTACTTCGCTGATGGAATTTCACTGACACGCACAGCCCGGAATTTCCTTATGCCACATATGCAATGATGGTCAGTTTTTACACTTTCAGATTGGAATTGATTCAAAATATGTTCATGATTATGGTTGTAGTTATGAAGAACTTTTCTGGATCATGCCTGGTTTTAGGGCGGGACTATTCATCAAAATGTGAATTATTTTGATTTTGGTTTATCTCTATCTTTAAAACGTTATAATTGAAGAAAAACAATTCATGTGCAGACCAGTCAGGCTTGAATATCACATGACATTTAACAGGTCATTTTGCACGTAACAAAAAGAATAGAACGTTCAAGTATAAAGTGTTCAACGTACAGGGATGAATTAGCATGACAACATTTTTGAGTACCGGTAGTTTCAGTCGTTGTATAAATACTACGTTTTGAAATCAATGAATCATTATTTTAATAGTCGTGATTTCAATTTCAGTCAAAATAAACGAGACTATGATTTTGTCCATAATCGTCCAGTCATGCCGAGTATTCATATTTTTGACTTTCCGATGGAACTGAAATATTAGGCGTATCTTAAAATGCAATGTACTGAAGTATAGTTCTTTTTAAACATATTTTCAGTGCACCCTTTGGATGTAAATTTGTACAGACGATTGATTGATTTCCATGCATATAGAGATCGATAGCTTTACTCTGTCAGATTCAATTACCTCACCTCTAATTGGGGAACACACATGACACTCTGAAGTCTGCTGATAATGTGAGGTATCACAGCTTGGCCAAAAGCTGCCTACCTTGCAGGAGGGAGAAGAAATATGCCATGACATTAGCAGCCACTCACGCTACACGTATTTGTTGAGCATCCTTCTTTTTCCAAAGTGTGGGCCTACATATCGTCTGTAAAGTTGCCTTATACAAGATGTGTCCCCCAACATTTCCTGCTTTAGAGCTTCCCCTGAAAAAAAAAATGCTCATTCCACAACCTCTATCTGCAGCCACCTTCTAAATAGTATCCCCTTCCTCTGTGACTCATTAATCCTCTGTCCATCATGTGGTCCGCGACTATCACCCCATTTTATAAACTCGGTGGGGCCATTAGCATTGCCCATGCTGGAGCGCCACTCTGCATGGGCGATCTGTATCAGACAGAGGCCATGCCACGAACAAAAGAGCCTCTCTGATCAAGCCTGCATTCAGCGACCAATGTCTCTATTAACATTGGCTGCTCTTGCCCACTGATTGTTAGAACAGGGCTGATACTTCCTCTTCCAAGTCAGAGGCAGAAGAGAGCCTGATGAATGTGGATGATACAGTTCATAGAGCATGCAAAAAAAAAAAAAAAACAGATCGGAACGCTTACCTTGTCTAAAGGGAAGAATCAGGGGCACGTATTTTAATTTTTTTTTTCAATCACAAGTCAATTTCGTGGTGACATTTTTGGTTCTTCTGGTTGAAGCAGCTCCTAAAATTGCAAAAATTGCTTACATGCACCGCAAGTAAGAGTAGTCGAAAGCATTTCATCCACTTTTTTTAAAAGTACTTATTTATTTCAGTATTTTCTTTTGCTGATCGATTTGTGAGAACCTGTAAAATTTGGGGGCGTTATAAAGCCAGCCATCGCAAACTGATTATGGTGTTTCTTCGATAAAATGAAAAGCAAAAGCTCTCCCTTCGGTGTCACTGGCCACCTGAACTCTATAGAAAAGGTATGATAAGTGGGCGAAGCAGATGTTGTTCTGCCCTGCAAAGCCCATAGAAATGCACCAGGCAAGCATGGATCACACACTGAATGTGACAGGATTTTAAACAGTACACAACTAAATATAGCAGGAACACCACTATCAGAAAATGAGTTAGGAGTGTGGTGCTAGTCGTTTAGAAAGTCATTATTCTTATCATTGCTGTCTCTGAAATAATTTCAGGTCCCTCCATGCAATGAATACTGTATAATAAACTATACGTGAGAATATGAACAAACTTAACTAATCTACGTAGTCGGCAAGAAGTTGCCATCTGGCCTCTGTAATGGCTCTGACTGAATGGAGTATTTTATTTTTTTTATATTCAGATAGGCCTCCAGTATATCTCTATCGGTTTGAAAATGCTCCACTTAGTTTTTATCTTTTCGAGAGGGGATGTGAGATGCCCTTATTCAGAGTCTATTAAACTGCAATTCTATCTCATCTTATCTACCTAATCTTTGTGTCTTATTGACCATGAAGTTTATCTTTAATCTCTTTCCACCCTTATTATCGCGCAACACTGTGGGTCCATTTTCTGTGGTATGCACTAGTGCTGCTGTATTTGTCCGCGACCAAGGAAGAATAGTTTTGCCATACACACAGCTCTTATTCAGCAGTGTAATAGAATGTGTTTATCGGAATGTATTTTCTTGCTTTCTCGCACCTTCTGTCACCAATTGCCTTGGTAGGAGCGTTTAATGCCAATCATAGGATCTCCCCTTGATACTGCCTGGTTTATCTCTCTGTATCTTCTTGAAGTGATACTAGAGTCACATCACGCTTCGCTTCACTTCTCAGCGAATCAGCAGTTGGCATCCGATACAATCATAAAACTGCATCCTGATTTAAGCGTGGCATGTCGACTTCTGCAATTTCTATTCGAGCTCTGTGCTAATTCTTTTCAAGTCCAGGGCTCCTGCCGATGTGTACCTCTACAAAGGAGTCATTTATAGGATTAATGAAAAGAGCAATCAGTTTATGGACATCAGGGGAGCGGGGGGGTCTCTTCTCTGGTCCAGATTGAGAGAAATATGAGAGGCACACAAGTGCTGCTGAACTGAACTGAACTGAAATCACGGCTTTAATATAGCTGAGGGATTCACTTGCACCACAATAGAAGAAACACATTGAAAGGTGTCGAGAGGATATCAGTGCTCTGTGTTTGAGCTTCAGAATGATGCACAAGAGGCTGCAAGTCAACTCGTGTGACAAGGGGAAACTGATACAATACCCAAATGTTACAGGCGACGAGCAATGAATACACTTAAAATGATGATTACCTTAAGCTCAAGAGGGATTTTTTGGGAAAAAAATCAAATAAATAATGGCGTTTTCTTGCTTGAACCGTATTCTTTCAAACTTCTCCGTCACTATTTGGGTAACAACCTCGGAAGATATGTTGTGGTGTGAGGGAAAAGTGCGTGAGATTATCTTAATGACATTCAAAGGCTGGGTGAGATGTTTTTCACAGCTAATACAATTCAGGTTGCAAAAGAGTAATTCCATCAACGGCCTTGATTGAAGCAAAATGGTAATATGCAAATTCCAAAATAGATGTACAGCTACAAGCAAAACTCTGAAATCATTTAGATTTAAAGAAATAATACTGCGCAGGAGGAGGAGGTGTGGTGTGGGGTGCGGGGGGTTTATTAATCACAGAGAAAAGTGTCTGCTCTAAGATTGCACTGGTGTATTACCTGGAGGCATGGATTGTAAATGGAAAACCTACATTGTACCCTGTGATAAGGCTAACAAATTAATAAAAGTATTTTTATTCCTGCTCCCATGCTGATGCCCGTATAAAAACTCTGGAAAGGAACTTTTTTTTCTTTTTCTGTGTGACGTTTTGTTTTTCACGGGCTGTAATTAACATCATCACCTACCTTGGCTGCATTACCGCTTCCTTACAGAAATAATAAGTGGATAGTGTTTTCTATGGACAGTCCAACAAAAGACTGCACAGAACAGAATCTGCATTTGTATTAGTTAAGAAAACTAAACAAAATGACAGACTTTTTTTCTACTTCTTGAAAGCCTGAAGGATCTGATGAAACCGCTCAACATCAGCGTGTGTGTGTGTGTGTGTGTGTGTGTGTGTGTGTGTGTGTGTGTGTGTGTGTGTGTGCATGTGCGTGTGTTCCCTCAGGTCCTCTGGAGGATGGCCTGGAGGAAGAGGATGAGGAGTGTGTCCCTGAGGAGAACGAGCTCCTGGCCAAAGATGAGTTCTCAGTGGAAGAAAACTTCCCTACCGAGTTTGATACAGAGAACATGAGTTGCGAGGACATGGAGTACTTCTGCAACAAAGGTGAGGATCGTTTATTTATTTGAAACCAAACCCCCATGATTCTCCACAAGGCGTGTGCAGAGCTCTTTTTGATGCCTAATGCCTGACAATATGCTGGGGAACCCTTGTGCCAAGACATCAAAAATAAGTGTGACGCATGCCAAGGGCTTTTAATAAAAGTCCTGTTCAAATCAAGCCTGCCATGAATATTTTTTTTCTTGTACTTTCCCATCGTCATTATCTACAGTGGAAGCCATCCATTTTGATATTTTATTCCCACAATTCTCCTCAAGAGCAGTGGTTTGATCTGAGAGATTGGCAGGCTGATAGTGCTGTGAAGGTGAGTTAGGGTGCACCGATGCACTGGAGAGCGCGGCCGTTCCTTTTGAGGTCGCGCAAAAGCCTTGTGACTCCTCTAAGCAGCACCTGCTATTGCTTGGAGGTCCAACACTAGAAAGAGCAAAGCTTCGCCAGGCAGGCGCCACTCCTCTTTGAACTCCAATTCAATTAGATTTCTTCTTTGTGTGTTTGTTTCATTTTGGTCACACCGTGCCATCACATGAACTAATTTGTGGGTCTTCTCCAGGTTACAGTGAGAAGATGACAGAGTTGTCCAACCCCATAACAAACCCCCTCCAACCCCTCCACCCACCTCCTCCTACCCCCAGGTCGCATGTCTTTGCTACCCCAGGTGTCCCACCTCACGGATGCCATATATTTGAGTTTTTAATGAAGCCACCCTTCTTTGAATGAATGGCCTTGTTTCTCCTTTCAAATGAAAATTGTTCAGAATTAATTTTTTCATACCTCTAAACTGATGTGCCTCGTGGGATTACATTACAGAAAGAAAATGAAACTTTCATGTTTCAGGTAGGCTATGCCCCGGTAATTGTATCAATGTCTTCCTTTTGTTCTCTGGGAAAAGTTGAACAGTGCATTTGTTTAGAAATTGCAATTACCAGCAACACCGCGTCTGCTTTTAGCCTTTGTCTCTGACACGATGTGTCCTTAAACTTCAAAGTGGTGTCTTATATAGGATTGTAATTGCCCAGTAGCTATGAGATAGATGTCGCCGAGCGCATTGGAGGCTGCAGCTGCCACTGCAAAAAAAGAGAGAGAACAAAAATATTCTCCTTCGGAATATCTTCAAAGTAGTTTGTCAGAGGCGGTGATTTTGCCATTGTTTTGGGTAAAACCGTGTGACCAAATTTGTCCTCAAATCTCATTTCCATGTCCTGTGTTTGTGTATGAAATGAACACTAAAAAGTAAAATGCGACATGCTGGTTTTCCTGGTGTAAATGATTAATCTGTTCAAGCACAAGCGCTTACGTGCCAGATTTTTGTATTAGTTCTCCGTCCACTCTTCCAGTGGCTAAGTCTCTTTTGCTTCCTAAGACCCAAGTGATGCTTTATCCACATTTATTTTTTCATCGTGGCAAGTTTTACGCCATCATCAGGTGGAGACTCCATGATCCCTTTCTCAATTAGATCTATTTAAAACGAATGTCAGCGGGGCTTAAATTTATTCCACTTGTGTGAAACTGCCGTGAATTAAGAAAGACGCATTTCAGGCAGCATTAAATGGTTTAAGTGTGTTATTACTCGACTATAGGAGGAAAAGGGACCCCTTGATTAACTAAACCCTCTCAAACGCGATGGCGTGCCGTAATTAGCCCTGTGCGGACTTGAACGTGGATTTTAAAGCAGCCACTCATCCCATGGCCTTTATCTTGTGCTGCTTTCTGGAGAATAAGGTCTCCCGTGTAAGGTTCCTTCACTGAGCAGCGGCTCTCTGGTCTTAGCTTAGCCTTGTATCTATGTAGTCACTCTATGAAATGGGCTTGTCAGGGGGACCTAAAACCTCCATTAAAAGTTTCAGTCTATAATAGGTATTAAAAAGCTGTTGGAACACAAAGAAGACTACCAATTTTCATTAACATATGAAGCACTTATTAACTTTGATCAGAGTGCGGTGAAGTAGTAAAGCTGCTTAAAGGCGCAAAGGTCAGGAAGTTGAATGCCACCAAAGCCTGAGCCATTTGCCTTACCCTTGCAGAAAAGAGACTCCCCAGATAAGTGTAGAGAGCACCTTCATGTCCCATCTCGGTCTGAGGTTCGGAGACCTCCACATGGGGCAATGGTTGGCTTCAGAACCTGTTCAGGTAATGGCGGTGTGCCCTGACTGGTTTGGGTATAACAGACACAGAGCCTCATATCACAAATTAACACAATTCACCTTTCAGACTAATAGAATCTCTGCCTACCAAGGTTTCTATATGGTGGAGAATGGAACCATTATCAAAAAATAGTCCTGCTTTTTTCTACCTTCTGAGCCAACATCTATCTAGGACCAGTTTCTGCTGCTAATAATTAAAAGATTGAAATATTTGTATATATGCTGAGTGGCGCCTTCATACTGAAATTGACTGAGCTGTTTTTACCCTTTATCTTCTCTTAATTACCTTCCAATTGCCGCCTGATAACTAATGATCTTGAGAGCTACAGTACGTGACATTTTTTAAAACACATTGAATTGACCCTTGATTTGTGCCCATTTTTCCACCGCACGTGTTACCGTTCATTTTCACAATCAATTAATGTCGACAAAAGCGCTGTATAGAGCACTCATCTTCTCATCTTATATCTTGACTAAATGACCTGCAAAGTGTCAAAATCAGAGAGGAGTCTCTTCTTCACAGAAGCAATTTGAATCTCTCGCAGTACACCGGAAGGTCTTCTTGGCTCTTTAGCCACAGCTGCTTGTGCCCAGAATGGCGATTGTGGAATTTTAATGCACAGTTGATGCAGGAGAATATGGGGAAATGCTAATTTGCGACGCGATAAGATGAATCAAGTCATCCCTTTAGCCCCATTTGACTCAGTGGAGGAAATTAATCATTAATGTTTGTTAAGTATGACAATCTAACTGGGCCAGATCTACACGCCCAGAGACGGAGGCAAAGTGAGATAAAGACCCAGGCTGCAGACAAGGAGGAAAACTGCCAGATTCTGTAATGATGGGAATTTATTGGCATTTAAAGAGACAGAGGCAGAGCATTCCACTAATAGCCTCCCTCCATTGGAGTGGTCTCGCTGCCGCAAACTGAAAAACAATTTCAACCTATTTTCCTGAAGTCTTCCAGCTATTCTTGGGAGAAATGTAATCTATTGCTGCATAATATTCACCAGCAACTAAATATGCACTATCAACTACCACGACGATTTGGAAGGTAACCCCTTGAAACACTCACATTCTGAAACGTACTGCACGTGGCTCAGTTCTTCAAAAGTCTTTAAAAAGTGGGCCTCGGGGTCAAAGTATCAAAAGTTGAATTTAGTAATGAAGGACAATCATGTATGAAGACTTTAAAATGCTTATATTGCTGAAATTGTGCCCCGTCTTGAGCCTCAGTGGTCAGGATTAGAAGGCTCTGCACTCCTTCATCTTACACACATGGATTGACATTTTCAAGGGCTTCCTTAGCAGAGACAATGCTAAAAGGCACAGAAAAAGCCAATATGACTTTGTTGCTACCTTGCTCGAGGAATTGTTTGTGTAAATTGCCTATAAGCTTATTGACCTGAATGCGTGTCACACCGTGTGCGACTGTGATGTGGCTCCAGTGTTGTCCTTTGATTAAGCGGTGATACAGCTGATGTGAACAGCTCACTGAGTCCTCATGCATGCCCGCCAACCCTGCGACCAGCAGCCCACCCCACTGGCCATCCTTTCTGTTCTGGTTAGCCCTCTCTCACTCAACCTTAGTTACATCTCTTTTCTTTCGTCTGCTGGGAAAGGAACAAAAGCCAGATGTAAATTATGATGAAGGCGATAATAGTAGAAGATTATCATTGACTATCTGTCTCCCTTGATAAGGCTTCAGTGGGTATCGGTTCAAATCATGAATCTGGACATTGTCTTTATTACTTAGCATAGAGCCTCTGTGAATCAAACCGAGCAGCTCAATCAATCTGTCAATACATGAGAGGTTACAGTAACATAAAATGATATTTCTCCCTGTTCCCAGCTACTGTGGTGTAAGCAAAGGACTGCTGCCCCAGCACATCCCCCTCCTGCTCTGCTTTTTCTTCATGACATTTGTGCAGGAAACTTCATCAAAGCCCTGTGACAATTGTTCCCTGTGAGGCTGCCCTGACGGTTGTGTTTAAAATGCATCGCAAACTGTGTTCGATAGAAGGCATCACTCCTTAATTAAGGAATCATCTTGTAGCTTCATTTCTCTGCCTGTAATTAAACACTTCCAATACATTTAGTTACAGGGCTTAACATGTTCGCCTGAGATCAAGGTAGTGCTTTTAATGTTATCTCGTCAGCTTTTTTTTTTTTCCGCTTCATTGGAAGGAACTCTTGCTATGTGTCGGGGTTTTTTATCCGTCATACATCATAATACAAGCCCAGTATTCAAAAGAGGTTCTCCAGTTCCAACAACAAATAGTGTGAGGAATTTTGCTCAGTGGGCTCTCTGATACCATACGGGGAGAGTAAAGGAGTGAGCGGAGAGAGATGCTTGCCCAAGTAGACACTCATATAAACAAAACTGGGTCGTAATGACCTCATGCGCTGTAAGTAGGACATATCTGAAGACTTGAGTGCAATATTACTTTTCTCTCTTGAACATTTATTCAAGTAGGAGGATGACAACTGATCCTTTTGGCAGTGGTTGCCTCCTTGTTTGAACTGAACCTTGAAAAAAAATCCAAACAAACGTGTGCATCTGTTCTTGTGTGTGTGCTTGTGTACATGTGTGCTTGATAGGAAGATTAACGGTACCATGGATGGACATTGTTGTCTTGTGTCAGCTGTCATTTGAAAATCGAGTCCACATTATAAGTGTCTGAAAACATATTGGAGGGACAGAAACACCAACTTACCAATTCCAAGCCTCCTCAAATCAGTTAGTGGGACATTGCACATTCTGAGGTGACGTGAGGCTGCTCGCTGCCACATGTATTTGAAGGGGAAAAAAATTCATCAGTTCGGACTTCGAAATCATGCACATTTTTCGATTCTAAAAGAAAATCTAAATGAAGTACATGCACTGGAGTATACCAGAGAGCTCAAATTGAAAGTAATGTTATCAAATCATCTTTTGCTTATTTTTCATTCTTCACGCCGGGCCCTGCCTCTCCTTACGACACGTCCTTGTCACTAAGCAGGCAAATTTTCTTTCAGTAAATGCATCCAAGATTGCTCACCAAGCAATCCCATCACTGTCAGTGCTGTGCATTTGGAGGTGGTGTCTATTTAACAAGGGCTTTAAGCACTTGTTTCCTGGAGCGAGATACCCAAATATTCCTAAGCACGGTCTGTCTGAATCCAAAGACTGCAAATCAGCCCTACATCCTATAACACACATTCTCACTCGCTCCACAATAGATCAAACGGTAATAAATAGCCGCCTCTCCCCCCGCACATGGCTTTCCTTCCTGTTTAATGGCACTTCCTCTTTTTCCTGCGAGAACTCATGGGAAATCTTTTTACATGAAAGTGTGCAGCTGGACCTTGTGATCACACTGCTAAAGTGCTATTGTACATAAATTGCCTGATACTTACAAACCCACAGAAATATCATATCAGGTTATGATTGTTTAGTATCTGGAAAACACACAATTTCAATGGAGTGTTTCTAATTTATGGTCAGTTTTTTCAATGCAGTGTGTCACCATTTTGTACTGCTCCCTTTGTAATAGTTATATAAGTTTTGTTGTATTTTTTTTTCCTTCTTTCAGGAGAGGATGAGGGCAACCGAGAGGCCGGAGAACCAGAAGTGGACAGCCAGGCTGAGAAGACGAGGCGTGCTTCAGTGGGGCTGACTGAATGGGATGGCCCAAGTAAGCAAGGGATTCACATGGGCACTTTTCCAAAATCTTTGAGAGCCATTAAAAGTTATTAATAGTTTGCAATACGTTTCAAACTAAGAATACATTGAATAGAATGCCAGTAGTTTGAAAAGGAAGGAAACATTGTGTCTATGATTTCATGGTGGCTGAATCAGCCACAAGTTAGCATGAAACAGCACAATTTATACAGACAACATTGAGTTAGAACTTAACAGCATGTACAGCACTTTCTTTTTCAAAAGATACATAAAAGGCAGATGATATGTCTATCTGTAAAGGTGTGGGGGTTTTAAAGCAAAAATCGTGTTTTGCCATTCTACCAAAGGTGATTTCATCAAAGTGATGGATAATACATCGAAGAGCCTGCATACACACTGCTGAAAACATGATTCCATTTAATGTATAAAGTGACCTCAATAATGTATCGCAGGTACAGGCGTTTGCAAAATGAGAGAGACCGAAAAAAGAATAGAGTAAGAGAGAAAAAGTGGATTTGGGCAAGTTGTGCTTGCTAGCTAAAAGCCCCCTGGGGTGTGTATTTTATACTGACAGTGAATCAGCGTTATCACACCTATCAGATAATGCATTTATCATTAAATTTCACATTTGCATTTAAATCTGGGGAAGGAAATGAGCATTGCTGGCTAAAGATAAGACTGCTGGGACGACAGTAATAAACCATCACTGTGATCAGTCAGGAGACAGGGCTGAGGGGGTCAGCTCAGAACTATGGGGGCCATGACAAAAAGAAGGCATCACATGCCGAGAAAAGACAGTTTGGGCCAAGAAATGCTGAGCTTAAAAATATGTCTTTGAAAAGGAGGAATGGATATACAGTACGGTAGCATGGTCAGATACATGACTGACTATAATTATTGCTTGCCTTCTACTTACCCATCAGAATGAGACTTAAGGGCTCAGAAAGACACAACTCGGCTGGCAGCAGAGACACCTCGGACTTAGTCGCTTGCATATTCTCCACAGTTGAACTGCGGAGGAGGTTGTGCGTGTTGCCCATTTCATGTTTTACTAAAGCGCAGCCTGAGTGGTTCTCAGCTATCAAGCGGCCTATGGTTTGTCGACTTCCACACAGTGCCCTAATCTCTGCTGTATTACATCGGTGGAAAAAAAAATAGCTGTGTCCAGCTCTTATACATCCTGCTTGCGCTAGCTTCAACTTGACAGCAAGGCTTGAAAAATAATGCTGTTTAAATCAATATGTTGCCACAAATACGAAGCTTATGCCACCCTAATCGGGAGTTGACCCTGTCTTTCCTCTGTTTTCTCCCTGGGCAGCGAGAAGGCAGAAATTAATCTTGCCGCATAATAACGCCATTCACTTTCCCATCAAGGCTGCCATAAAAGGTCACTTCCCTTTTTAATTTTTCCCATTGTACTGCAAAAGTCAGATGGCCATGTTATAATTTGAATAAAGAGGCAAATCAGACAATCAGATAGGGCCATTTGAAAAGACATGACTTCCTGTTCAAAGCGATTAAAGCAAATTTATTTAGTTTGTGACTGTCTACCTTTTCATCTCTTTGTAAATGTTCAGATAGCTGCGCATTGAAAAGTTCTTTGTCCGTGGCTGGCTTAAGTTAAAGCAGGTGTGATTATGATCACCCACAGATAATTTTTAATCACTCCACGCGTGCATCTGAATAGGATGTGTAATGGCCGTTCCATAAAAAGAGAGACAAGCCTTTTAATGAGGCGGGTTAACTCGGAACATGCCCACCTGCTTTGGGGAATCTATTGAAACACCTCTGTACACTTTCCCTTTTGCTGAGTAACAACAAAAGCCTTTACAACCCACATCCTGTAATTGAACTTTTTTTTTTTTAATTCGCTGCTTTTCATCTCCGCTCTGAACATACCAAGTGACTGTCCATGATTGGCCCTTGTTCTCTGATTGGTTCTCAGTCTGCAGCAGCAGAGAACCGTGCACGATGACTCAATATTAAGCTGATAGCCGTCTCTGTTGTTCTGAGTGCGGCGTCTCTGATGTGGAACACCCAGCGAGCTGCCTTTCTCTCCCCTTGTCTTTCCTAGTATGTCCTCAAGCAAATCTACACGCTGATCTTCTATCTCGTGTTCATTTCTTGTCATGGCACTTTTGCAATCAGCCGCTGATTTGGGAGATTGCGTGTCATACTATTCTTGTAATTTTCATGGACGAGTGGCGATAGGAATCTGCCTCGGTGTCTCTCATCCCCCTTCGCTTGCTCTCCTCGAGGCTAATTGGGAAAGGCGTGTTTCAACTAGCGAACTTTGCTAATGAACTTGTTCTCGGCCTTATCTATGTGCTTCTGCGTGTAAACCACACCCCCTCTACAATGCCATAGGAAGATTGGTAAAGCAGTGGTTCTAGAATGTTTCTGCCTTGGAAGTAGCATTTACTCTCGCAAAAACTGGGATGAGGCATTAGCAAAACATGTTACAATTACTGTAGTGTATTCAATGGATATCACTGGATAAAGTGTACATTCCATTTGCTTTTTCTTGAGCTTTTTTATGCCGTACGTTACTGAAAAATAAGTTATTGCGAAGAAGAAAAGCAGTGCCGGCGTCTGCTGAACTTGAGCCTATTCCAGTTGACTTTTGATGAGGGGTGTACCCTGGATTGTCACTTGTCAACCACAAGGCCCATGGAGAGAGTGGGAACGTAGTCTGCCCTAATCATATTGGAAAATAAGACGACATTAACTCTGTGAATGTAAATGAAGGTGTAAAAGTGCCATCTTACAGTGGAAGAACCAGTGCAGCGGGAAAAGGGGAATCACTTTTTCTTGACAAATGTAACTGTGGCGATCAGATGTCAAGGTGTAGGATTTGTGAGTAGGCAAGAAATGGCTCTCCTCCGTGGCGATGATCCTAAAAAATACTGAAATAAAGAAATGAATGCTTGTGGGGATGTTAAAATTTTTAAAGTGAAGTCTAATCCACCGCGAGGAAGTCACAGGAGTTAGATGAAGCGGACATTCTTCAGATAATCACGGACAAATTGAAATCTTCTATTTAATTACACTTTATACTCATACGATAATAAGCTTCAGTTCATACGATAGGTACGAGTGAACAAATGGACTGTCTACTTGCATTCAACCCGTTTCAGTAAAAAATCTTTTATTGTGTCTGCTTGCCAAGTAGAAGGTGTAGCAGAAGCAAAGTGCGACAGAATGGAACAAGAGCAATGTGGTCACTTTGTCCAAAAATATTCTCCCTTGGCTATCCCCAATGTCAGCATGGCCCACCTTGCTCAGTGCCTGCTGCCAGTTGGCCGTTGGCCAAGGGGTCAGCCAAAGAATCCTACCTGACAGCCATACACACACAAATAGAAGATCCATTGTCACCCACTACCTTCCTTCCATTTTCAAGACATCAAACGTGCACATGCTGCAAATGCAGCTTGACTCAGATGTAAAAAGCCTCATTTGTGACTCCAACCAGTCCAGAATACTCTTTGGCCAATCTGCTTTCTGCACGCCCCCACACCCCACACACCTCCAAAAACATTTCAGGTTTAATGCACATATGTCATACTAGGAGAACAGGAGGACCAGATGGCCACGATACTTTGGCAGGTGGCTCAACAAATGTTTGCGGTTGCCCATGCAGCTATTTATGCCACGGTGAAACAAAGACACGCAAATATTTGCTAAAGGACATGGGGACCTTTTGTTGTAATTCAAAGTGATCACTAGTATTAACCAGCGGATAAAACCTTTGTGCATCAAACCGTCAGATGAACTTTGACAGTTCTAGCAGCCTCATATTATTGGTTTCTAAAGTAGGAGTTGACCCGATTTGTCGATGTATCGTCAACTAAATCATGGCGAATTCGTGATGACAGCGTTAAATCAATGAATCGCATAATCGAATTAAGAAGGATGCTGCGCAGAAAGCAACAGATGCTGGCCCCACGCGGCAAACTCGCAGTGGTGCTTCCATTCAAACCCTTGCAGCAGTGATGGTCACAAGGTCAATGGTTTTAATTGATGTGTAAGAAGACTTCATTGAACAAATACCAAAAACAACACATCTGAAGCAGCTCGCAAATCGCCAGGTCACACTTAGCCAAGCTTTGCTTGACATACAGCAGTAACAACCACAAGGTCACTCCATTTCAGATTCTATGCACACCCACCTGAAAAGCCACGTTTTCTCGTGAGGTCACTTAAATCTTCACGTCAGCGAGCCAAACTCCCTCCTGTAACGACGATAATGCTCTGTTTCATCTGCTGACTGTAGACAATCAAACAAAGACGAGCTGATCAATAACTTATACTGTAGCAAGTAGCAGGTGGCCCGGTAGACGAGTGGTTAGCACGTCGACTTCACATTGCAGAGGTACCGGGTTCAATTCCAGCTCTGGCCTTCCTGTGTGGAGTTTGCATGTTCTCCCCGTGCTTGCGTTGGTTTTCTCCGGGTCCTCCGGTTTCCTCCTACATTCCAAAGACATGCATGGCAGGCTGATTGAACACTACAAATTGTCCCTAGGTGTGAGTGTGAGCGAATGGTTGTTCGTTTCTGTGTGCCCTGCAATTGGCTGGCACCCGGTTCAGGGTGTCCCCCGCCTACTGCCCGAAGGCAGCTGGGATAGGCTCCAGCGACCCCAGTGAGGAAAAGCGGTTTGGATATTGAATTAATGAATGTAGCAAGTAGTGACCCTACAATTGTGTTGAATGAATTAGTATTGGTGATTGGATGAATGTGTGTGTGTGTGTGTGTGTGTGTGTGTGTGGGAGGGGGATATTTTTTGCAATCAAGGACTTTGGGGCGCGTAAGCAAGCAAACTTGTGTTTGAACGTGTGCACAGTTATTTGACTGGAGCTCAAAAACAATGACGTATGCGATCGTCACCTCGATTATCATCACCTTGACAAATAAATAAATAAATACGTTGTTCAACTCTTATTGCAAAGACTACAATTTTCCTGTCTAGTTCTAGCACACAGGCAATTCACAATACCCATGTAGTTTCAAACACAAATAATTAGCATGATTCCTGGGCCCAAATATTATTATTATTATTATTATTATTATTATTATTATTGTTAGTATTAATATTATGTTTGCATCAGATAACCTTACTAGGGTTAATCAGAAAATGGATTTCACAATGTAATTAGTGCTTTACTGGAGTTAATATCAAAATAAAATACAGCCACTGTTGGTTGAATTATGAGGCCAGCAAGGTCTACTGTAGAGGTACATATCCAACTTACAACTTGAAGCAATGTATTGCCTTTACAATTTGACCTTTTGAAACGCCAAGTGAATTGGGTGCAGATAATAAAGAGCAAAAGGCCTTGCGATTCGCACACAGCAACAGTCCAAGTCAGCTTGCTCATTCTAAACAAGGCGCTTTCCAACTCGGCACTTAACTCTTTTCTAAAGTCCGGTTGCAGTCAAGGGAGAGAGGGATGCACCAAAATGAGGGGAGAGAGACAAACGGAGCACCCAGATGCAGATTAGGCTGCAGAAGATGAGGGTGTAAAAGGGATTTAATGGTAGGATGGATTAGAGAAATCCTTGTAACAATGTTAAATAATTATGGTTCCAGTGGAGATCAAAGCAGCATTGATTGAACCCCTCAAGCCTCCAGCATACGGAGCCTTAGAAAGCAGAGATTGGTAAACTAGTGCACAGACCACTCCGGCTGCTCCACTTAAATTGGATTGGAAATATTAGGATATAGATGAATCCTTCAGGAGGCTTTTGCAGAGCTTTTGTCACCAGAAATGTAGCTTGGGAACTGTATGAAAGGTTTGATAGTGTACTGTCTCGACAGAATCATAAGACGAGGGTGTCACAGCTGTCTCGACTGATACCTAAGCTTTTTAAGTAGACTTATAGACACACTTGACTGTTATATCAGCAAAGTAGAAACTTTCTCTGCACGATGCCACCAAACCCATACAGCCCCCCATCCAACATCCACCCTCTTTGCCAGCACCGCCGCCGTCTTGTAATCAAGAAATTTGGATGCACATCACAGCAATTTTGTCTGGGAAGAGAAAGTTTTTTTTTGTCTTGTACCTATAGGGGTTTAGTCAAACACCTTCTGATAAGTCTGACAAAACTTGAATGGTGCAGATCTCTGATCCTTGAAAGTCCATCATCAGCGTCGATAAAACTTTAAAACATCTTAAAACAAGTTGTCATCAAAGCGAAACAGCTTTCTGCAAATAGTCTCGACGCGTATTTGTTGTTGAAGCGTGCATCACCTGTGTGAGGAGGGGCCCTCATTTACCACAGCCGCACACACGTTCACAATGGGTGATTATAATGATGAAATATGCAACAAGAGATTAGACACATCACTGTACTCCTGTGCTGCATCGGCTTGATGCAAATGTAGTCACTGATCCGCAATACTAAGAGGCTTTATGGAGGAACTTCATGGTTGTTAGTTATATAATCTAAAATAGGGCAAAATGTAATCAATGGTCTTATCATCTAAGGAAGATGTCACCACATTCAGTTCTAGTTTTATACAGATGTGTGGGATGTAGCCGAGTAAGAATGCCTTTAATAGGATAATTCAGTCCCAGCTATTTTGTCTGCATATCAACTGAAATTATGTCCACTTAGAATAAAAAACTCACAATACTATCTTTTTACTGCGATTCCACTCGAGTAAGTCTAAATTCAGAGAGAAAATGTGGGTTGTCACAAAATAGGAAGTCGACTTAAAACGCGGTTGGTGGTGGGTGCAGTTTTTTGCCCCTGGGGCCAGTCACCAGTTTGAATGTGGTTGTGCTGCAATACCGTACGTACCCTTGCAGGCATTCTGGGCTGCACACATTCAAGAGGTATCATTTTAATTGGTTTAATATTTGATGTGTTTATTTACTACTAACATGGAGACAGTGCAGGCTGAGAGAGAGGAAATAATACTGGGTAAATTCTGGATTGCTCAACTGAAAATTACTTGGTTGTTGAAAGGTGCATTTTTCGGAGGCGGAGCTTTTAAAAGAATGGATTGGAGAGACGTCGATCTGTAGGTTTTTTTTTTCTTGCACGACTGTGTGTGGGTTTTGTTGTGTTCAGATATTTCCATCTAGTATGTCTTGCGACTGCTTTGCTTGTATTGAGTTATATTTCACAATTTGACGATAAGAATGACAGGCAGTCCAATTCAGTAGAACCAGTAAAACCCGAAAACCCGTCCCCTCGAGACCACGTCTATTTGATGCCTGTGCCTATGGACTTGATAGGTATTGACATCAGTTGATACTATTTCATGTGAAGGCCTCTCAATTGGTGATGCACTGCAAAGCCTACTGGTCAATCCTCTTCTTTTTTTCTGTTCAAGAATGGAAAGAGACGGAAACATTTTGTCAAGAGGAATTAAAACACATAGTAATTGTTTATGATAACAATAATCAAAAGTTCATGACAAAAATGCATGTTCCTCCCTGATTGCGCCAGTGTTGCACTATTCAATTATGCAGTTTTCATGGGCATATTAATCATCTTTTCAACAAACAAGCTAGTGTTAATTAAAGCAAAGCATGGATAAAGACGTGTTGCCGGATCATCACTCCGTTTATCACCACGTACAGACCCAGCAGTTAAGTAAATTCAGGCTGTGCGATGAATTTCAATCGTTCTTCCTGTGTGTGTGTGTGTGTGTGTGTGTGTCTGCGCGCGTGTGATTGCGTGCATGCACACGTGTGCGCGTGTTCATACGTATATGTGCGTGCGTGATCAACCATTTGTTTCTCCTCGTGTTTGAACGTAGTGACATTTCACACCAGTTTGTGTGTGAGTGAGCGTCGAAAGCGTGCAAGCGTGCATACCTCGAATTCATGATGGAGTCTGTAATCTCCTTTTTTTTCCCCCCGTACATCTCAAATGTTAATAATTTGAAAATAGCGTCATTCAGACTGTTCAGTTTGTAGTTGTATGGATTTAGGTTTGAGTGGGTAAAGGAAGCTGGCAGAGCCATGTGACATCTCTGTACACACAGCTCATATCTTTCTTTTCCCCCCCATGTCTCCTTCAGTGGCTTTTTTTTTTCTGTTGCCTCCGTGCCTTGCTCATTGATGGAAGGGGATGGAGATTATGCAGGATCTGGGCTTCTCTAATCATAACTCCCTTCCTGTACTGTCATTCAGCACAAGTGAGAAAATGTCTTGGTGACGAGAGCAGTCAGGCAGCCGTGCAAGTATTTAAGTTGTGCGGGAGAAAGAAAAAAACTCGAGGCATCTGTAAAAGCATGTCGCTTGTCCCCATCCCACACTGTGCGGCAACTTTATCAGCTTGCACCGTTCAACCACTTGGTGAAGTGGAGGGCCGGTCGCCCCTTAACTTAAACATAGCATCTTTGTGGTTTGAAGCACTTGGCTGCTCTGCACCCGGAGTGGATCAGAAAGTGTTGCTGTTGCCCATCAGAAAAATCACACCTTGGGGAAAAGTTACTGCTGTGTTAGTTTGAATCCAAATGCACTCAAACAGACTGTTGCGCTGGATCGACCCCCTCTATCCGGTCACCCCTTCACAGAAAAAAGCTGGCAAAAGGAGAAAAGAGGGGAAGAGAAAGCAAAAGAGTGAGTGGGAGAGAGATGGAGATGGAGGAATGAAAGCGAGGGACGGGGCAGAAAAGTCAAAAACCTCCACATAACAATGCCAGAGAAAAATCTGAACATTTTCCAACCGAAAGATGGGCCATTTCCAAATCCTTGTGCCCTATCAGACAAATTAAAGTAAATCAAGCATGAAATGAAGCAGAAGAGCCCGGAGATAAGGCTCCTTTAAGTCGTTTACAGATTAGGACAGAGAGAGAGAGGTGCATCTGGTCTCTGGCAGTGAAGGAGGCTAGTTTCTCATTTCACAATAGCAGCCTGTGTATAGGATTACTCTCCCCTGTCACTGACATGAGGAGCAGTGAGGGAAAAGATGTCCACAAAATGTGTCTAAATATGTCCCTGTGGAAAGGTTTTGGAGCAGAAAACTCTCAGTGTTGGTCTGATGTGACATCTGATAAGAAAACATGTTGGACTTTGACCCCGTGTAACATTATTGACTTGTTTGTTGTGTTTTCCCACCTTCTTCACCTTTTCCCTTTGCTCAAGTGGCTTCGTTGCTGTGCGGTTTAAAATTCAAATGAGTTTTCAGATTGGCAAAGTGGCATCATGCGATTGTACGGCTATGTCTAAAACACCTCAGTTCAGCCAGGTTTTGGGGAGGTAAAAAAGGGGAGGTGTTGCGTAAATTCTAAGCTTATATACAGTATATATATATATATATATATATATCGTCTCATCCCTCGGGTGGTGTCCGTTCCACATATACATTTACAGTCATACCTCGGTTTTCGACCATAATCCGTTCCAGAAGGCTGTTCGAAAACCAATTTGTTCGAATTAGGGGCTAATACACTATGCAGAAATAACAATTAAAAAAACAGTCAGATTTGCGTAAATCACCACAAACACGTCTGCTCACAATGAACGTTACATGAGGAAGTGTCACTTCCTTGTGTAAGGAAGTCGAGAGGAGTCGAGTGGCGTATTCAGGTTGGCTTAGTTTGGTCGAAAACCGATTTTCGGTCGTAATCCGAGGCGTAAAAATCTCAAATTTTCCGGTCGAAAACCGATTTGGTCGAGAACAGAGACGTTTGAAAACCGAGGTATGACTGTATAAAATGTGCTGTGTAAACGGCAATGCTCAATTTGTTGCTCATTTCCCGCTTAATATCAACAGATTAATTGCTGTTTTATTTCAGCACTCGCAAATAATCAAAACCTAATTATGGAGCAAGTTGCTCACGGGTGAATTTTTACAGGATACAAACACACAAAGGCAGGCGCACGCACCCATTGGTGCATGCGCACAAACCGCGACAAGCAGGAACTAAATTGCTCTCTTTCTCTCTCAGGCACACATTCGCACCCACACAAGGCGAGGGTGCGCCGCTCTTTGAGCTCGAGCTGGATTTTGTTTCACTCCTTTCGTGTATCTTTTCTAGGAGTGATGAGAGGTTGGCTCGACTACGGCGCTCAGCTCGCCCCGAGAGAGAGGGGAGCTGGCCTGTCATGGGGTAACTGCTCTCTAAAGCTGCGACCTTGACCTTCCAAGCCCAAGTCTTAGGTTTAGCCCCTTTATCACACTATCTCCAGGCATTTAAAAATACTCCTGAAACTCAATGATTTAACCCGCTTTTACGCTGTTCACATCAAAACTGGATGAAAAAAAAGCTTAATCCATCTTATCTGTTGGCTGTCAAACTGCTTCGGCTAAAACCTACTCACAAAAGACAACTAGGTCATCCAGGGGAAAAAAAACAGAATATCTCGTTACCCAGGGGAAGTTGCAGCCTGGTAATTGACTTGGAAGTAGATTCAGGCCCACTTAAAATAGTTATAGTCTGAATTAACTTCAAAACGTCACTATGCAGTGTGAGCTGCGGTCTCACAATATAGGTGTATTATTGTACATTTCTTAGTCGTTCACATTACAAATGCAAATTTGACTTCTAAAGTGAACGCAATGTGTCCATGATGTGACACGAACAAAGCATGACGTTGAGTGACCTTCACCCCCCCACCCCCCCAAGAAAAGATGTCACGTGGCAAAGTCTTTACAGAAGCAAATATGGTCCCGTGTGTATGGGCTCATCGTATCATCTCATCTCGCCAGAATAGTAAGGTGGGAAGAGGTAGAAATATTTTGGGGAAATGAGGCTGATGTTAATTTGACCCCCGTGGGTGGGCACTTTGGAAACCGCCTGCATTCGTGTGTGAATACCCCCCCCCCACCAACCCCTCCACATATTTTTAAGATGATAATTATAATCATTCATTCAATGAATGAGGGATTGTCTCACGCTGCCGTCATATTTACAATACGATAACATGCACCGCGCACGTCTGAGGAACTCAGAATTTGTCTGCCTGCACCTCAATCAAACACACCAAAATTAACACCACCTTTGATATAGTCTCAGATCAGGTTTACTTTTCATCACCAAATTGCAAAAGTTCCGGGGACGTGCACATGAATATGCCCTAACGCCGATCAAGCCGTAGCGCAGTCTACCAAATTCACAAACACACTTAACTAGATTTGTCTGGGCATGACAAAGATGATGTGCCTGTTTAACACCGAGCGTAGTCTTCTTTCTGTCATCTAATTATCAGGTGTGCAGGACGCACCAGCTCCATTTGCCGATATGCCCAGCAAGGGCGCAATGCGATTCCCAAAACAGTGAAGTGAAAATGAAGCTGCACCAGTATTTAGGCCGAGCGCCCAGGTACCTGTCTAAGAACATTTTGGGGGGGAGCACAGGGACAACCTGTCTAGAATGCCCAGAGAAAGTTGCGGGCTTCAAGAAATCAGACGTTATTATATTTTGGACTAGTGGGGCTGGATCGAATCTATTATTGTAAAGACATTTCTTCCCATTTAACTCATTCATTATGAGTCATTTTGAGACCCTTTTTAATCTGTTGAAAAAAATTTGAAAAAATATATAAATGTGCACCTGGGATTAAATGTGTGGAGTTTGAAAAGACATAAATATGTCTTTCGGAGTGAATTAGTTTCAAATGTAAAGTAACACAGCAACCCACGAAAGCAGCGGGGAATATAGTAAATGAAATGTAAATATCTATTCTTCAAATGTTGATGTTATGGTATGTGTGCTCCAAAATATTACATTTCCGATACTGACATATTGACAATATGTTTAATATAGTGGGTCAACTAATGACTGTTGATGAATTATATTGTTGATGAATTGTAAAACATTAAACATTTTCACCCGTTCGTTCTAAAATAGGACATTATTTCAAACTGACAGTACAGAATAAGGGCAAACATAAATTATGTTTCATTTTCATGTTTGATATTATGTCAGAAAATTGGGGGAAAACTGGTGAGAATTGTTTTGCAAAGTAAAAGCAGATATTTGTAAATGTCTCATTTTTGAAGAAACAAAAATAATTAGTCTGCCTTCATGGAAGATGACAGAAATTAGATTATATATACTGCAGAGAGGCAGAAATTCCAAGGATTAGGATAAATTGTAATTAAAGTTTCTAAGCGATTCTGAAATATTTCACGATTAATTTGATAATCAACTGTGGCTTAATCGATTCGTCATTGCACTTCAAATATAACACAACACTGTGTGATGTAGAACCTGTAGCAGCCCTTCATGGAGGTGATGTGAAACAAAAATGACACCGGCAGCTTGTCGCGACATAAACCGATCAGACAAGGAGCATGCGAATCGCCTGTTGCGATGAAGACTTTTCTCTCCAAAACAGCATGGCTGTCATCCCATTGGTTATTCTAGCTGTGTGATTATCTTGTGGGCATAAAAAAAAGTGCAATGCGGGAATGGTGTATGCAGTCATGTTTATTTTACAATGGCAATACATTCAAATGCATTCCAAACCAAGCAGCACCCCTCCTGGTGGAAACAGTGCTTTCAAGTTCAATCCTTTGCCATGCAATGTTTTCATGCAACATTTTATTTATGAAAAGACTGAACACACTGAGAGGATGGCAGCTTCCTTTTAAAATTCATCCCAAGTTAGCAGACCATCCATTTCGCAATCATCTTGGCACTCGCAAGTGAAGTAATGTCCTTTTGATGGGTTGGAAATTTTGAGGAAAGCATTTAAAAGAATTGGATTGCAGCATGAGTGGTGTGTGTCCTCTAGATGGTGGTGGCGATAAGGGGTGTATCTTTGTGTGAGCACAATCATTCTTTCACTTTTTCTGCCTCCCTTTACATGCAATCAGTCGAAATTGCTGTCCTTCTCCAACGATGGATGTCTTGCAGATTGTTGTCAGCAGGCTGGCTGCTAACTTTGCCAGGTTTTTGATGGAAGCAGCTACTTGGCAGCTGGTATAATTCATCTGTTCAATGACACCAAAAGTTTGAATTCAGTGTGAAGATCCATCGGCTGAATATTTGAACCACATTCTTAGCCCAGATTTGGATTACCTTCCATTACAATTAAACTGGCACCAGGTGACAACACGGTATTTACTTAATTTGTCGTCTCAAGGGAATTGATTTGGTGCCACAATCAAAGAATGGTCTCAAGTGGAAAAAAATGGGTTTGAAAGGAGCTTTAGTCAACTCAACCTTGCCTTTTCCACAGGTACACTCAGTGCCATAGTCCGCCAACTATACTTACTATTTTGCAGTTATGTGGGGTAGACTCCTGCATGGATGTTTTTGGTCTTCCAGCTCTGTGTCCAACCTGATCCGGTGATATTCAATACCTCATCTGCCCTGCAACACACACAGTTGACCCGCATGAGCAACATGCAATCAAGCCCAGACAAATGAAATGACCCAACCCAAAAATACACCTGTTGCTTGCTGTGATTTTAACGTACAATCTATGTTCCGTAACCATTACGATGAAGATAAAAGTATTTTGATATGTTTCATTGTGTTGCTATTTTACTATTAGTACTAATTGTGATTCACCCCCAGTCTACATCAGCTACCGGTACTTGTTTTGCCCTAGTCTGCAACAAACAAATAATAATAGTAATAAAAAAATACAATAAAATAGAAGCCCTTCTTTTTTTTAAGGCTCCCCATTAACTGTACATTGCCCGAAAACCAGTCTGACCCGAAGTGGGCAATGCACTACGTCTTTGTTTTGTTTTTTTGTTTTTTTCTTCACACACATGAGAACGGAATGATGTGACCGCCTGGGAATAATCGATCAGCTCCTTCTTCCTGCTCTTCAAAAGGAGCGGAGACAGGAGCAGTACCCTTTAGGCTTTTTGGGGATAATAGAGGTGGGTGCCGAGAGTGAGAAGGAGGTGGATGAGATGTACTGTGTGGTGGCTGAGAGGTGTTTTAAAGCAAGTGCCTCTTCCAAGAGATAATAGTGTGAACTGTGGGTTATAAATGTTGCATTTTGCTAGGTGAGACCCGATAATAGCAGTTTGGGTAAGGGGAAGCAGAAAGTTCATCGCTCTCTTATCAAAGCTCTGTGACATTTCTCCTTCAGCTGTAAAATTTCATATCACGTAGGCCTATCTGCTATAAAGATGTGACACCTCTTGTCGAACTGATACAGCGCATTCTATTTCACCCCCATATGCCGCTCTTGTGGTATATTAATTTATAGCCCATTTGCTGTCTCTATAGGGCTGCCTATCAGTGAAGATGACTGTGATTCAGTAGGAACATCTCAATTGCCCCATGCATGTTGAACTTTGAGCAGCAGCCATTTATTAGCCTTAATTCAAAGTTACAGCTGGATATATATGCGTCTGTCTTTTATTCATGATTACATCTGCCCTTTCCAATCGTATAACCAAGGCCTTCTACCGTGTAGTTAGGAAACCTTTTGTGGATATGTTTTACAGAGACGAGTAATTTTCCCACCTTCCGGTTAGTTCTTTGAACTGGAGGGTCAAATTAAAATTCATAAATTAAAGTTTATGTGGAAATATCACAAGCAGGTTCGCTGCTGTAGAAAAAAGAGGCAATTTGATGAAGTAATTTGTCATCTCAAATTATTAGCAGGGCCATTGCTCAAGATCACAAATTACATGTCAAGAATTCACCGCCATATATTACAGGGAATCGGGGGAAACTTTGTACAAAAATCTGAACATCGGGAGGGGTTTTGAATCGCTATCCTTGGAGTCACATATTTTTACACAGGACTGTATATATAATGACCTCCTTCCATTGAAGACAAACCAACAAACAAACCAAAACAGATCTAAACTAGTCTACAACCATTTTTCTTTAAATCAGAGCAGGCCACCAAGGAACTAAGCATACAGTCATGTGCCACTGAAGTGAGAGAGGAGGCATCCTATTCTGCAGCACAATAACACACAGTGGACACCCCAAAACAAACAGATGCCAGCATGGCACATCTTGGGTGCTATCTGAGGAGGATCTCTCCACACAAAGAGACATTCATTGGTCTGCCAAGTATCTGTGGAGTGCAGGAACAGACCCTAGAGTCTAGCGACAGATGATGATCTTATCGAGGGAGGTCCAGTGACGTGTGTATGTGGGCGACGGGTGAGTGGTAGGTGGAGTTGGGAAGTGTAGAGGGTGACTGTGGCAGGGATGTGCTGGCGAAGGTTAGAGTAAAACCTCATTAATTTATTTTAGTTGGCGAAACGTTTGGCAGTTGGAAATTGGACCAAGAGGGGACTCAACACATGGATTAAGTCCCCTAATATATATGATTATAGGATAAGACAACTCAACAGCATTAGAGAGCGAGTCCAGATTATACAGTCTGTTTTGTTTCATGTTAAGAAACCTATAAAAGTGAACATGAAACGTATAGACAGTTCATAAAGGCAACTCATTATTCATCCATGGGCGTTTTATTTATTTACTTATTTTTCTGTGGAGTCCATGAGTATCTGCAACAGATGTGACCAGCCATCTGTGCACCGAGCTCCTCAGGCAACATTTGTTGTGTGATGCACACAACTGGAAGCCAAGCACGGTGAACCACAAACCACACAAAATGCCCCTTAAATCTTTTCCTCACCCGCCCCCACTCACTTGCACGTACACTGTTCACTACCCACTATAAGCACCCTCCCACCCCAAGAAAAAATAAAGGGACAAGAAAGACCAGGGTTAAAAAAAAAAAAAGAATAGCTGGCTGGAGGTTGGCTGAGCTGTGTCAAATGGCGCTAAACAGCAACTTGCATCCAAGCGGTTAAAGGCCGCAGGTCTTATCTGAGGACAAACAGAATGCATCAAGCGGTGGCTGTTGATCTCGGTGATGACGACCAGCTGTGCACCGGTGTTTAATTATTTCTCCATAATGAGCTTACCCACCTTCCACTGCAGCAGCAGGCACGCAAGAAGAGGGTGAAGAGGAGAAATGACTTCAAATCGCTTCACGTAGATGCATGCATACTTTTTCGCAGCTATATAGACAAAGACTTCATGTCAGACTGTAGAGAAAAAAATGTGACATTTGGGTTTCCCTATTGTACCAGTGATCACAATTGATGAATCAGCACTGTTGACGAAGAAGGCGATTTGATGTTTAGATTTTAGATTTTCATGCATGGAGGAAGCATAATAGCATCGCAGCAGGCATATATAAGAGTGTGCTGTCGATACACATCTGGTGTTTAAAAAGTACAGAAGACTCATAGAGCCAGTTGTGGCCCAGAAACATTGGAAAGTCACATCAGATCAGTGACAACACCACATTAGAGGCCATTTCCACTACTTTTAATTCATAACCAATGTGTATACATGGTAATATGCATTCTAATCCTTCATGTGCTGTTAGAACCATTCCACTCGTGTGTACTAGACATCACAACAAGCATAGCCGGCATATGGAATTCTTTTTTACTAGCCTATGGGTCAGATCAATTCTGGAATTGTGTTTCTCTACATTGCCTTCTGTGTAGCTACACTTACATTTCAGTAGTGAATCATTCCATACAAATCAGAATGTCCGGAATGGCACATATTATCGATAATGGTTCAATACACGAACAGATCATAAACTAAGAGAGTGTGCTGTTGTATTGCTACACTATTGTCACATTTTGAATGATCGAAAGTTAGGGGGAAGAATATATTTTTGGTGACGTTGCTTTCTGAACAACAATGACCATTGCTGTCTTAAATCGTAATCAATGAATTAAATAATTAAACTTAAGAAAGGCTTGGGGGTTTCTTGGACCAACTTTTGGTCAGAGTTTATCAAACTCGCCACATTCTGTAGTTTAATGTGTGAGTTTGCCAGAGAAGACCGAATCATTTGACAGTTGTGAGCTGCATTCTCTCTTTCTTTGTACAATACACAAACAAATGTGCCCCCACGGGGAAACATCCGCCTCAGTACACTGTGCAGCAGCCTGACTTGGAGTTCATCATAACTATTTGATTAAACACCATTCCTAAAATGTACACTCAATCTAAGAGATAAGATAGCCGGGGGGTGTCAGGGAGGTGAGCACCGGTAGTACTAACAGTGCTATCCGGTTTCACTGTTAATTAAGTGGAGCGCTGTTTAAAAAAAATAAAAAATAACGAGGGCCTTGCCTTCCTGGAATTACAAAAATAGTCCTTCCACGATCCAGCCTGCCGCCTGCAATGTCTCATCGAGATTATCTCAACAGACGACACCTTTCGAGTGACGTAACTGCACGATGCATCTGAGGCACACCATCAGATGACTGCTTGCTTGATTTGTTTATCTATTTTGAAACTGCTTCGCTTTAACCTTTAAATGTTTATACCGCAGGGCCTGGAGACAATCATATGATGGTACATGTAGGTTTGACGGAACGTCACTGTGATTTGCCGTGGAAACACATTGAGCGGTGCGGTTAACTGTTACGGTTGTTGTGTGTTTACAGGAGAGCTGGACGCCTTCCTTAAAGATGGCGAGCGCCGGATCCACAGCCGTCAGCAGCTGCCTGTGGGTACGACTTGGGGACCCTTCGAAGGGAAGATCGAGATGGGTACAGAGAACAATACATTGGTATGTTCCTGGGGCAGAGGGTTAACAATTCTCTTCTATTACGAAGATTCATTTTAAAGTCTCTTGTCTTTACCTGAAGGTTTATAATGGTAATGTAGAGAACAATCTTTGGGCATTAATTAAGGCAATGACAGCCTTCATTATTAATTTAGCAGATTTAAAAGTCAATGGTAAAATTTATTTAAATGAAGTGTTGGGTGGGCAGTCTGTTTTGGTTCTAGTTTTTCATGATGGTCCTGAGCATACCTACATATTAGAAATGTTGACGATATGAAAGTATGTTTTAGTATTATCGCTCTATAATTGTATAAAAATCTGAATAAAAATATTGATTGCATACCTGTTGCACTGGTGGAGAGAAGAGTCCTCCATGGGTTTGAGATGCTGTTCTACATTTGGGGTAATTAACAAATTCCGATTAAAACTGTAACCAGTCCCACATTCCTCGTGCAAGACACATTAGGCAACCCATGAGGATTTAGGGCCCAGTGCCTATCACGCCTATTGCTATAACAGCGCAACTTTATTAAGCGCTTTTTGGAGAAGTTTCAAATGTTTTCTAAGCTGGCCTCATTGTTTTATAGTCATCGGTAGCTGTAAATAGCCTCAGCCCTATGATAACCCTGAAATATGTCTGTTTCAGGCTAAAGTCAGTTATTCTTGAATTTTACTGAATATCTCAAGTGGTTTTCCAAACAAACAACCAATTCCAAACGAAAATGAATTCCCCTGAAAGGTATCCAAGTCCAAACTGCAGCAGTCGCTAACGCTTCTCAAAAGACAACATTGATGACTTTTATCACTGTGTGCGAACTTGAAAAAGTACCACCAACCGACTGGACAAAATGCTTCAGTTAATTTTTGATTCCTGCTTCTGGCAAGAGTGATGTGTTCTTAACGAAGTGCCCTCCGAGGACTTCATCACTACCTTGCGGATCCTTATTGGATTGTATCACTTTGTGGGCAAGTTCTGGTCATACGCTTTAATTGGCTGCGCGGGGTTACAGAATATGCCAAACCTTCCTCGCAATTAAAAGCTAAGAATGAAGCTTCGGCATCTTACCTGTAAGGATCTCTGGTGTGGCGACTCTCACGGGACCCTTTCAGTGCTCTGCTTCTTGCCCTCCACTTTTCCTAGGTTCCATCTCTCATATGGATACAGGCTGTTAGCAGCTCCTCAGTATGTCTCATTAAAGGCTTGGTCAGCACCACATGCAGAATTGTCTTCGTGAGCTGAGTGAGTGGTTGTATTTTGAGGCGACAAGGGGCTTGTTTCAACCTCATTGCAACTCACTATGATCTAGTTAAAAATGGTTCAGCCGGCTTGTGTTTAGATGAAAGTTCATCAGGGGGCAAAACGTGGAAAGTTTTACTCTGCCTGCAGAGCATGTGTTTTACCGACTAAAGAAGACTGAAGACGTCTTTGTGAACCTTTGCGACCTTGAACGAACCCTGAGGGAAAAAAAAAAGCTACATTAGTTACCGTTACAAACAATCACAGAATGTTGCCACTCAGTGGGTTACAGCTCTCATTTTAATTTGTTTTTAGAACAAGTTATTTTTGAATGATTTGTTTTGGTTCCATTTTTATTACTTTGTATGAATATTGGTATTTTTTTCAATGTATGGAATATTTGTTGATTTCAAAAATGTTTTTAAAAGTATTTTATAGTAATAACAATTCCCAAACGACTGTTCGACCTTCCTTCCTGTATGACGGAAAAGTAATACGTAAATAAATTAATTTAAAATTAACCCGAAAGTTCATGTTTGATATTAATTGACAAAAATGAAAACAAAGGACATTTTCACTGTAATGACAGATAGTTTCAGGAAGTTTTGTAAATGTAAAAAGTACTTTCAGTTCATTTGCATTTTTTTTAAAGCATTTTTGTTCACTTTAGTTCATTAACAAAATCGCTTTTTCAGTTTTATGTTTTTTTGTTTGTTTTCGATAACTATAAAAACCTTGGTGTGGGCAATTTTAGATGTCACAGACCCTCCCAGAAAGCAGTAAACGCTCAGTTACACACACGATGTGTTGTGATTGAACCTGATAAAATGGCTGCCATACACCGTATGTTGCCATAAGAAGGCGCAACAAACATAGCAGAACAAAATACAAATTGCCGCCTTTCTGAAATTATGGCCTTTTATGCACTGCCAGGTTTTGTTGCATTCACCACATTATACTATCACTGACCGTTTCTCTCATCAGTACCGTGTTTGCCAAGCATTCTAAAATTTATTTCACTGTTTCAAAATCTTGCCTGGCAACAATGACAATCACGGCCTATCACATTTGCCCATCCTGTCCCGACGTGTTGTTTCACGTCCATTCAGTTTAGTCTATGGGTGGACTGAAGTAAGGCTGCCATGCCCTCCAGGAGGAAGGTAGTGTAAATGCAGCATTGGAGGCTGAAAATGGGTACCGGAGCACGGGCTAGCCTGTTGTTACACACGCAATGGTTCGGCAGCCAATATGTGCTGGCTGCGATCGGATGACAGACCTCAGTCGCTGAGCAGACCGGAGTGATGATGGATACTGAGAAAGAACAAGGTGCAGAGTGTTGCATGCAATGTGCAAATGGGCCTGAAAAAAGACATATAACGCATGAAAAGGTGAGAATGAAACAAGAACATAGTGGGAAGAAAAAGATAGGATTCAGGAAAAACAAAACTGAGGGATATAAACCACAACAGGAAATCTGATCATCTGCAGGAGAAAGACAGGTTCATATCTCAACCGTTTATCAAAGAGGATTTCACAGCTGATGGTTGTCTTTCACTGGTCTGCAGAGTTCAGAGGCCCAGCTTGACATTACAATCACTGCTGTTACAGACAAGTGAACGACATCACATTGCACGGTGTTATGTATGATTGATTACACTTTTGTATTTAATATGCATCATCATTGATGCAATATATCTACATCTATATTTATATTGCACTTATATTGAACTGTGTACAGCTCTCTTTATCTACATTTATTTTTGTGCTTGCAAACACTTTGTTTTTCTTCTTTCTACCCCCCAAATTTGTTGCTGTAGACCAGGGGTCTCAAACTCAGTTTACCTGGGGGCCACTGGAGGCAGAATCTGGGTGAGGCTGGGCCACATCAGGATTTCCACAAGAAAAGCGCTGATAAATCATTCCAATGTTCTCAAATATCTTTATTTTTAACACAAAATAATGAATTAAATAAAATAATTTTAAAATGAATGTCTGATTTAACAGTTCAACTTTTAACTTTATGAAGATGAATGAAACATTAAACATGAACCGTTCTTAGCACAGGAACAGCCACCATGTCTGTCCTTCTCCATTAAGTATTTTACTTCTGCTCTCAACTCAAAAAAATCTCTTCAATACGTTTCCCCTGCTGAGCCAACGTACCTCAGTGAAGTAGAGCACATCCCCATATTCTGATTTTATTTCCTCTAAAAAATGGGCAGGGCGGAATAGGGTCAATACCTCACCGTGATTGGTTCGTTCAGCTCCACACACAACAAGAGTCATTCATATCAATCTTGCGGGCCGCACTAATATTAATCTTTCCTATTAAGACGGGGGCCGCAAATCATCATCCGGGGGGCCGCAGTTGGCCCGCGGGCCGCACGTTTGAGACCCCTGCTGTAGACTGTAAATTTCCCCAGTGTGGGGCAAGTAAAGGATCTCTTAAATCTTAAAAGATTTGTCAGATAAAGTACAGTCACATTAGGTTCATGTGCACAATCAAACGAGGTCCAAAAGGGCTGTATATTACTTCACAACAATGAAAATGTCAATTTTAGTTTGGCGGCGCGGTGTTCAACTGGTTAGCACGTCTGCCTCACAGTGCAGAGATGCAGGGTTCGATTCCGGCTCCGGCCTTCCTGTGTGGTGTTTGCATGTTCTCCCCTTGCCTGCGTGGGTTTTCTCCAGGTACTGCACCATACTCCCACATTCCAAAAAACATGCGTGGCAGTCTGATTGAACACTACAAAGTGTCCCTAGGTGTGCGTGTGAGCGCGAATGGTTTTTCCTCTATGTGTGCCCTGCAATTGGCTGGCAACCGGTTCAGGGTGTCCCCCGCCTACTGCCCGAAGGCAGCTGGGATAGGCTCCAGCACCCCGCGACCCCATTGAGGATAAAGCGGTTTGCAAAATGAATGAATGAATGAATGAATGTAGCAAGTAGTGACCCTACAATTGTGTTGAATGCATTAGTGTTGGTGCAAATTTCGACTTTGCCCAGAAAGTAATGTGATTGGTCGTGAGAGTGTCCAAAAAACATGCGTGGCAAGCTGAGTTAACACTCTAAATTGTCCCTCGGTGTGATTGTGAGCGCGGATGGGTGTTCCTCTATGTGTGACCTGGGATTGGCGGGCAACCGGTTCATGGTATCCCCCGCCTACTGCCCAAACACAGCTGGGATAGGCTCCAGCATGACCCTCGTGAGGATAAACGTATTAGAAAATAGATGAATGGATGGATGGATGGCTTCCTGGATATGGGAATGCTGGCCACTGCTGATGATACTAAAGGTGTGTTCAAAGCAAAGGTAATACTTTAGGTCAAGAAGTATATAGTACCTTCACTTACAAGTTTGATTTTCTCTCTGATCAAGCACATAACTGTTTACTCGCATGCCAATATTCTCCATTGAAATTAAATTCCAGACCACCATTTTCTTACGTTTTAAAGAAAGATAAATCGCACTGTGTTGTCTTCAAAATCATAAAAGAGAATGTAACGAAATACACGGGTTTCATACCATTTAATTATTGTGTGTTGTGAGAAGCTGGAAGACACAACTGTCGTGTTGTACGCTTGCTTTTTACGGGGTGTGGCCAAGGGAGTGACATCAAGAACTTGCCGTAATAGTCAGCGTGTTAGCATCTGGGTGAGAGTTTTGTCTACTGTAGCTCCTCTTTGTGAACGCCTCATTTTATATTTTGTGTCTGACGTTTTTTTTCCTCATTCAATAAATGGGTAAAATTGCATTTATTTCTGAAATAATATATGAAACGAAATAAACAAGATTTGGCATTGCTGCTATCCCTTCTCCATTACTCCTGCTCTTCTTTCGGTCTGACTAATCGAGCTGCCAGAGCACCGTCTCATCCCTCACTTCTCTCTCTGATCAATCAGACTATTAGAGTGCAATTACAGCAGCAGTCGTGGTGCAGGTGAGCGACAAGCGCATTCACGGCGCCGTAGAAAACACCTCCACTCAGCTCCTCGCACGCTCCAAATTAGCCCAAATTAATAGTGACACTCGGACATAAATGTCTGCAATCGGGGAGCTAAATGAACAGTCTGGGTCGAAGCTATTGAGTAGCAGGTGTCTTTAAAAGTGATAATTGCCGAGACTGGCCAGAACTGGGAGGAGAATGTGGCCCACAATTTGCCTGAAGTAAAAGGCCTGGCCCGCTTGAGCCTGGCTTCTGTTGTAGGTGTTAATAATTGATTTGGGGGCAAGCTATTAATGAGAGGCAGATTTCCAGCTCTGTTGTAAATGTGTTGATGAGGGTGTTGCTGTCTGTTGTAATGCCTTACCAATGCTAATTACAAGAGCTTAGTCAAGGTGCACTGTAATGAGTCTATAGAATTCCACTCCTGATGTGTTTTGAGGGCCTTTTAGAGTAAATTACACAGCGATTAAAGGCAGAAGACATGCTTAATTGTCGATGAGAATTTTGATATCTTGTCTTCTATCTTAATAATAACATTGTTGCACACCAGCAAATGATGATCAAATTAAAATAGAAATCAAAGCAATTCGCAATTAATACAAGCAGCATGTGCTTGTGGGTCGTCAAAAAACAGATCCTAATATACATAATAATGATTTGGCACTATACCGCGACAATACTTTGGACATCAATATTCCGTTTTTTGTACCCGTGCATTTAAATCAGCTTATATTTGGAGACGCTCAGATCAGGCAAAGGTGGAGCCATGCAATATATGTGAAGGCAGACATGTTAGTCGGTGTGCGTGTTTGTGTGTCGTGAACAGAGAGTTTTAGCTTGTCAACTACAAAAGAGCAAAAATGTCAAGATACTGTCCTAATTTTCTCTTGGGAAAGAGAGAGACGTTGGGTTGACTGTCAGCCATAGGAGTCTGATTATGGTACAATTCAGTACAAGGGTAGGAATCCGGGCATGTGTAACCACAAAAAAAATGCTCTAGAAATTATTCACCCCATCACTCAAGCCATTTATCTCACCCCTTTTTGCCCACCCTCTCCATCCAATATGTTTATTGTTAGCTAGCTCTAAACTTTAACAAGTGGTGGCGGGATTTTTCTGTTTTAGAAATTATATTTTTCTTCTTGTCATTGCTTCATTAATCAAGAGGAGGCATTCTGAAAAATGTTTTGTTTTGGTGGCTGCAATCTATTTTGTGTGCGTGTGTGTGTTGTAGTTAATCTGCGCCCGTGGCAGGTTTCCCCTCCGAAACGCAGCGCTAAGCAGCGGTATCGCAGGCCTATTGTTGTAGCCTCTGTCATAGCAAGGAGAGCCTGATGCAGGCCTGGGCTCGCCTGATAAGGAAAAGAGGATTCAACATGGCTGGAAAGGAGAATCAGTGGGACTTGAGAGTGGAGTATGGATGGGGCAGATGCACTCACTCGCTCTCACACACACACACACACACACACACACACACACACACACACACACACACACACACACACACACAGATACACACATTTTCTACACAATTTTTCCACACATGAGACAAGACACAAATCATTGCCATCATCACACTGGCAAATGCTCAGGCAATTATTTACAGTAACACCCAATTACATATGCAAGAAGGCACCCCAGGATAGGACCTATGGAACACAGTCTAAAATGACATCGACCCATATACACAGCGACAAATATACATTCCTATTCAGAGTAACTGTTAATCTCAAAGAAACCAAAATGTTGAAGTACAAACTGATTTGTGTTGGTGTGTTTCTTTTCCACGCAACAGTCATACACTCCTCCATCTGGTTGACAAACATCAGACGTTATCAGGACTAACAGGATTTGAATTTCTGTGGTGCACACCAACATTTTTGGCAGCAAGAGTGTGGTTTCATGTAATGAAGTAATGAGCCCATATTTTCAGCAGAGAACCATTATGTGATTGCGGGCATCAATTATTCCTTGGGTTTAAACCAATATCAGGGCTGAGGTCCCTTCAGATGGGTACAATGGTAATTATTTGGCATGCTATTCCCATTGTCGTCCTTGCATCCCTTGAAACATGCTGTTTAAATTTAAGCTATTATTATTATTATCCATCCATCCATCCATTTTCTAATCCGTTTATCCTCGCAAGGGTCGCGGGCATGCTGGAGCCTATCCCTGCTGTCTTCGGGCAGCAGGCGGTGTACACCCTGAACTGGTTGCCAGCCAATCGCAAGGCACACCTAGACGAACAACCATCCGCTCTCACACTCACACCTCGGGACAATTTCGAGTGTTCCATTAATGGATGGATGGATGCAACCTACTGTGATGATATTGATGCAAACATCCACAAGATTGGTATTATTTGCGCGGCTCTACACTAGCTCTTGCACTGGTAGCACTGGTGCGACCAACTGAAAAAGTTAGTCGCACCAGCACCAGATTTGGTTGCACCCTTTTTTGGGGGAGGTGCAGCACAAGGCAAAGCAACACATCATTATAATATAATGATCAGTCTGACCTTTTTTTTTAATTAATGCAATAAAAATATTTCAAATACCTAGCCATATGCATAATTTCAACAACTACTTCACAACATAACCAATATAAAACTGTTTAATAAGTGTTAATAAGTGTGCTTTAACAGTGTCCATTGAAAGCAATCGGATGTTTATAAATGGTGTGTACAGAATTTGGTGGGAGTTCATGTATACCTAATGTTGAGGCCATTCCTTCATTGAACTCAACCAAACTTACACATTGCCCGTTTGGGACAAAATGCAATATGTCTCCCCAAATAAATGATTATTCAACACCTCAATACACAGCAGACCTCCACTGAAGCAAAGGCACAAGCAGAAGAAGCAAAGTGAGAGAAAAATGAAACGAGTTTGAACGGTGCCAGCTGCTGTTCCATCTGTCGCCATCATGGCTTTTCTTGTGATATGTTAAAACAACTTCCTTGACAAGTGCTGCAGATAATTCTTGATTGTTTATATTTGAAAGCCCCTGCTTGTGGGCAGTGCTGCGGTGCAGTGACCGTATGGTGTGGGCATGAGCTTTATGTTCTCTTCAAGTGCTCGGAAGAGCAGAAACCAAACTGTATTCATGAGTGCAAATTTTGGTGTGGTTCTCCAATGAGCATCACAGGTTGTTTTAGGTGCTATTTTTTTCTGCCAGCCCACTGACCTCATGGTTCAACTTAGTGATTTACAGGACATCTCGGCTAAGTAGGGCCCACGGGCCACATCCAGCTGTCCACAGTCTTTGTAGCTTTTAAAAAGCCAAGCTATAACGTAAAGTGTGTGTTGCTTTTATTTTGATGTGAATGCTTGTCGGTGGGGCAAGCAAACACGAGCAGTAACTTGGTTTCAGTGTTGCCGAAATAAATGGAGTATATTTTTGCTGTATTCAGTGACTTCTCTGACCATTCAAGCAACTAGTTTTGAAAAAAAAGGCAAACGTTACTGTATTTTCTTATTTTCTGCTAGTGCTTTATTGTTAATATGTGAAAATGCGCCATTTTGATGTGACTGATTAGAAATGTAGTCACCAGATCTTTTCATTTTTGTTGTCTAATTACAACACGCTATACCAGGGATACATAAGTGGCAAAAGTTACTGCATCATGAAATTCACATTTAACACAATTGTGTTAGCATGTTGGTGTGCCCCTCAGTAACAGTTTCAGTTTTTCACATGGAAGCTTTGAAACATAAATTGCCCATCTCTGACGTAATGTGGCACCCCTTGAGTCGAGCAGCCATTTGCGTTAGAGCCAGCAAAGTCAAAGCCCGCTCCACAACGGTTGTTCATACGTTGCGATGCACAGCGGTGCCACCTATAAAATATAAGCCCCACAAGTAATATTTATTCTGAAGTTGACCCGAGAAAGCAATCGTTATGACTGCTGACTTGGCTTTGACTTTTTGACTGTAGGCTGCTCTGCCTACGGTCACTGAGCTGCAATATGCTTGGAACATAAATGTGCACTGAGGCAATCAAATCTGGCACGCACACTATTTTCACTGAGCATGTGCACTTGCGCACCACTTCTGTGCATCCCTGACTACTTATATTCATAGCAGATACTGCATTTCATATTATTGGTCTTTGACAGTCCTGAAACTATTGGTCAACCATCGATTTTGTATACCCGGTGTCCTCATTAGAGTTGCGGGTGAGCTAGAGCCCATCCCAGCCAACTGTTTTTGTTATAGCAGGGGTACCGCCTAACTTCAAAGTGCTGATAGTTTTCCAAAAGTAGAACATAACATAACCCTGTCCTGGCTTTTGCCCTCCCAGCCGAAGCATTATTGTCCCAGGACCTTCCATAGAGACAAGAATTCTTGATGGATGGTCGACCAACTCCAATGACTTTAAACCCAAAAAAGAAGAGATTATCATGGAAGATAAGAAAAAAGATGGTTGCCGGAGAATATGGTCTGGATTGTTTCCATTCACTCCCATCTGAGTCTCATTAGATGGATGAGTATGTGGCTGTCAAAGTACAATATGACACCACTGAGTTGTCAGCAGACTAATTGGGTAGCAAAGACCATTTCCAACTCAGGGATCCAATCTTTTAGAAGTCCATGTGCCGAAACTCTGATAAGAGAGTTCACATCGAATGCATTTAGTAAGAGATAAGGTCTTTCTCATATTTACTTAACTTTGTGTACATATTGTTGGTCTTTTGCAGTGGATTAAGTAAGACGAAATTTCCCAAAAGTGCACCCAGTGATGAACGTACAGAACGCTGCAGCACACTGCAGATGATCAGGTCATAAATCAGCATCATCTTTGATTTTTATTTATTTTTTGCTAGAAATTCAGTTAGCAGTGCATTCCATGCGTTTCACTTCACCGTCTTGAGGGCTTTCCGCTGTTAAATCTCATTGATATTCTCTAGATGTAGGATCCAATTTATGAATCAAAAAGTGAGATTGGCTGCTCAGAGAGAGCCTCCTGAAATATAAAAGCACACACAGAGGGATGCAATTCTAATACAACGTGAAATTTCTGAGTCACCCAGAGAAAGAAGGGAGTTCAAAAGAATATTAAACCTAAAGGGGGGGCAGAGAGGTTTATCTAAAGTCAAGGACTTTATTTCAGAATCATGCCCACCATTTTATTTTTGTCTATATTTACAGCGTCTGACTGATGTGTGCGGTTATGAGGCCAGGGGATTTATTATGACCCCACTGACTGATTGACTCCTGAGTTCCCTTTCATCCTCTCTGGGGATATCCACATGTTTATTCCCAACAGGGGGAGAGTAGATCCGTCTTGAGAATATGTCACCTGCCACCTTGGCCCCCAGGGACTGCGTTAATATCCGTACACGTGAACATTACTGGCTCAGAGTTTCCTATTATGGCGCCTCACACAACTTCTCCCTGCATGCTCTGGTAGGGAGGCCTTACACATAGTACATGCAAAAGATCAAACAACCTCACCAATTGAATTCAAATGGGAAATTTCTTGTAATGCATAAAGTGAGCAGTGAAGCGACGGGGATGTTCTCTGACCAGAGCAATACAGAGGAAGCGCATGTTTGAACATGTACCTCCAAGCCACGATTAAGACCTGCAGCACAAGCATTACAAATGTCCGTCTCTTGTTTAACATTTCAAATCAAGTATCTTGCAAAAACGTTCCGCAGAGCAGAACTCGCCGGTAAAATTGAATTGAACATGTCGCCGCCACGTTTGGGCGATTGTAGAATCATTTGGTGGGTGGATGAAAGTGGTGATGGAGGTGGAAAGGAAAGGAGGCATGCTCACTGTTACACTTTGGACTCTGGAAGTGCACCTCAAAGTGTCTGTAGCGGGTCTTAAAAACAGAGACTCCTGTCTCCGTCTACATTCTTAACTGTATGTATTTAGCCTTTCTTTGTTTACGATTCATCCTTAGTCCTTGACTCTTTTCTGTTTGAATTGACTTCTCTGTAGATAACAATATAATTTTGAGATGGATTGTTGATCATTTGTCCTTGTTGTGTAAGCAAAATCCTGAGTAAGCGCTCATTTGTCTGCTTTATTAGCACTCGCTGTATGTCTGAAGCAGAGTAAACTGCATGCCTTGCCACCCATGGTCAATATAAATACCACCATGTGTGAGCATTTCAGTGAGGGTGAAATAAGCAATAGCTTAATGCTGCATTTGTACTTTGATGATTACAGTCCAGCCAGTGGGATAAAAGGTGAATTAAATGAGGAAAATATTTTTGCCTTATAGCGCGACCATGATAGCAACCGCGGAAGCATGTGTGTCCCTTCAAAGATTCTGGCAACAGCAGTGACTCTCTCAATTTAATCGATTTTAAAATGAAAAGTCAATTTAAGAAAGTTGAAAAGAGAACGATGGGCACAGGGAAGGGTGGGGGGTAGCATTCTCTTGCACTCAAGCAGTAAACTAACTGCCGCGCAGAGCAGGCAGAGATTTCAGCTGAATTATCTCCCACCTCACATTTGCTCTTAGGCAAGCAGTTTAAAAGCCAAGCGATTGAGCCAGTGATCCAATTTGAAATGCAGAAATGATTAGAGCAGCTTGCCTCATTTCATATCGAAATTCTCTGATTTATGACAGGGCACCAGCCAAGATCTATCTCTAAAGGGAATTAGTGTGCAATTCCTGCGTATTTCCGTTATTTAGTCTCCCAGCCGCGGATGCCGTAGCCTTGGAGAGGGGCTGTAAAAGGAATTGAAGCATTACGTAGGTATCTTTTCATCTCAGCCAGATGTAACCATGGCCATTCATATGAGGCATTACCCATTTTGTGTCCCATGTTGGCATACAACCTCGTTTCTGGGAGCAAGGAAAAATGAAAACTATGTCGCACTTAACTACGCGTATACATATACACCATTTTTGGGAACACGAATAGCAGTGAGATACGGGCTGCAAGGTTAGCTTTGGCCAATTACTGTATTTGAAAAAAATAAAAAAAGGCCCTTGCAACCCATCCATCCTTGAAGCTAAGAAAATATTAAAACGCGTGGCGATAACGAGGGCTAGAGGAAAATCTCTCTTAATGAAATTTCCAGTTGACCACATGCAATTTGTTTCATCGCGGTGAACAACTAATTGCAATGGACGTTATCAAGGTGTGAGTGTGCTGTCTGCTGTAAACTGACTGGTAAAACAGCTACAAATCCTTTATCCTCAGTCCTCACTGTTGGAAACAAATAAACCTGCCAGCACTATATTAGCTTGTTTCTCTTATTTGTGCTCTTAATGTAATCTAGAAGGCATTTGTGAAATGAGAAAGTCAGCTGTGCTGATGCACAGTGTTGTTCGGTTAGTATTTCAGTTTGACTTCACATTCCAAAAGACTTGTGAGTAGCTGTTTTGTAACCCAAAATGTTAGTAAACAGAGGTGATCAAGTTTATTGAAATGAATGGAAATGCAAAGAATCCACTTCAAATGATGTTCCATTTATTATTGTCAGAGCGCAGTTAAAAATAAATACACTACGATATACAAACCCAATTTCAATGAAGTTGGGACGTTGTGATGAACATAAATACAAACAGAATACAATGATTTTTAACATCATGTTCAACCTACATTTAATTGAATACACTGCAAAGAAAAGATATTTCATGTTTAATGTAAAAAGCCAACTAACCGACAGGGGATAGTTGGTGCCCTGGTGATGAAGTCGTGACTTTAAAAGGGAAACAACAATGTGGGGACTTGCTTGTCTTTTCTCACTGACTTTTCAAATTCTGTCACTGTGACAACAAGGTGTGTAGTTAGGGGTGGCTGTGTATTGAGCCCAGAGTCTGTAAAAGTGAATTGCAAAGCCCAACAAGTCAACAACTATATGCATATACGACTATACAACTATGATATATAATAAGCCGTGCATGTGGCGCTGGCAGCAAACACATCACTCAAAACAAATATCACATAAATACGGGGTTGTTCACTTTTCCTCTTTGATATATTGATTTGGCCATTGTTGTCCCACCCTGACTTGTAAGTTGTACATTTATGCTTACCCAGCAGCCAAATCATGGACGTAGAAACTCGTTGTGGGTATGTTCTTTAGTGTAAATTAGTGGCACTGTTATGTCACAGTGTGCGGAATTTAGAACGGCTCACTTATCGACACTTTTTTGTGAGGGGGCACATTTAATTTCACACTTGATGGGTGGGCCAGCACTCCAGAGGCCCAATTGTTTGCGTACAAAAAATTCAAAAGTACATCTTTCGTAATATGTTCTCTTTAAAGTCAACGAATGTCATGAGATATTCAGACAGAGCGGTTTTGATCTCTCAGTTGTCTAAATCCTGTAGCCCTGAGATCAAAAGACGAACCCAGTGCAAGTCAGTGACCTAGGTGGGAGGAGCAAAAAAAAAAAAAAAGGCCTGAGGAAAATAATCATTCCCACCAAGGTTCGTATCGATTTCACCTGCCCTGACCACGGAGCAGGTTAAGAGCAGCCACTGGTGGTGAAATGGTCAGCGGTGATATCATTAGCTTGTTGTTTACACTGGGAAGCTGGGAGTTAGAGGCAGGCTGAGTGTCACAAGACACTTTCTTCTTTACCTCCTTCAGCTGATCAGAGGATCATGGTATCAAGGAGGGATTAGTAGCGACTTGGGATTTGTGTGATTGGTTAATTTATTGCGGCGATGGCAGGTCTTTCATCTATGGCAACATTTAATCAGCGCAGCCACAGAGGCTATTACAGGTTAGCTCCTTTCTGGAGTCAGTCCGGCTGTGCCATCAGCTCTATCACAATTCCCCTGAAATTTCCAAATTATCTGGAACAGGCTTTAGCTTCTCCGTAATAAAAATTAGAACAGATTCCTGATAGAAGCTTTTGCTCACACAGGGCCAATTATAAATAGTGCAGCCCTGCCTTGGAAGACGGAAGGGGGAGGGAGAAAAGAAATCCAACTCTGAGAGATGTGCACGGAACTTATCGTTCAACCCCTGCTCTGCTCTGATCCAAATCCGTGTGGCTGAAAATTTATATTAGATTTTATCACAGACGCCTAAGTCTCCAAAAATCAATGAAGGTTATCTTTTATGTTGCAGCAACTTGTGGAAATATTGATTTTCATTTTACGGCGAATTTGGAGCATCAGTTTGTAATCACTTCCTCGCTGACTACACTGTTTGGGTCGGTGTATCTCTTACACGAGGAAAGGTAACAGAGCTCAAGAAAAAAAGCAAGAGAGTATTGAAACCACTGAGGTGAAGGCAGAGGGCGGCTATACAGTAACACACAATTTGTTTGCGCATGTGTGCCGGGAGCTGAGCAGGTTCTATCATCTATCAAGTGTGTTTTTAGTGGCTTGTAATTAGAAATGAGATCAACCCCCTACGTCATGTTTAGTTAACATCAGTGTATACATTTAGTCTAGTACACATGTATGCTTTCCATAAAACCAGTACATCATTTTCTCCCTGGCTTCAGGGAAATTGTAATTTTCTGCCTGTCAATCTGCATTTCTCTGCATAGTAGCCACTAAGGCCAACTGATCCGGTTGTACAAATGTTTTCATTTGCATTTGCAAACACTCCTCCCTGCAGTGACGCCACACTATCTTAATCCTAAATATGTTGCCCGCACTTGCTCTTGCGCATCTCTTTGTCTTTGTGGCGGCTGTTACATGCATGCTTCCAAGGCACAATTTTGTCACTGTGGATGAGTTATGTAAATCTGCCGTAAGAAACTGTCATCACTTGCTACAAGGGCGAAGCCAAGTAGACTGGAATTGGCGGTTCACTCAGTGATTTGTAATTACCACTTTGACCAAATTAAAGCAACAAATAGAAAGAGTTGTGAGAACAATGTCTAACACTCCAAGTGTAAGTCAAGTTAGGGTGGTTTTCAGTCTATGTGGGCTACGTCGGGAGCAGCTGGAATATCATAAATTCCCAAAGGCTCTGGGGGATGGCAGAAAGGCCTCTCGCTGCTGAATAAGAGATGGCTCCAGTCTGGAGATCTAAGAAAGGGTTAATCTGATTCCCATTTCAGATAGTCGTCCTAGCAACAATCGGCCGGTCTGCTCTGCTTCTTTGACAGGGGTGTGAGATTTTCAGGTTAGCCAGATAGAGGACTTTATTGTGAGGCTAATTTAAAATGTGAAATCCAGGATGACTTAAATTACAGAGGTCGTCTTTCTCTCATCTGCTGCCAAGGCGGGAAAGATGATGCCAAGAGAAGAAATAAGAGTATCAACCATGCAATTTACTGTCTGTTTTTTTTTTTTTTTTTTTTTTTATCGCTTTGGCGGTGCAGTTTCTGCAGAGGAATATACTCTAGGGGAATTATATATAAATAGAACATCCTCATTTGGAGCCCATATTTGTTTTACAATTCCTTACAAAAATAACAAACAGATTGTCATTGTCTCCGTGAGATTTTTTTCGCCCTTTCCTCTAAAAAAAAAGTCAGTTTGTCCTCTAGCCTGTGACTAGATAGAGTTCATGAAAAGAGAAATGGGTGGGGGGGCTGAGGGGGAGGAGGGAGCGGAAAAGGAGGGCACGCAGACACGCTGCCCCAGCACAGCACTCATCTTATGTGCATATCTTTGCCAATTCAGACCTTTAACATGCTCAAGTGACATTTGCATTCATCCTTGAAGGTTGTTGCCAAGCTCAGAAATAAGTAAAAGGCGTGAGAAAAGACTAGTTTATTTTCCAATGCATTATGCAGATGGACAGCATCGGGATGGCACGCCAACCCATTTTCGCAAGCCATTACTAGTTTTGTAACACGCAAATAAAAGAAGGGCCTCGGGGTCGAAAAGTAATGGCATTGACGTACTGACAGTTTTCCTTGAAGTAATAGACTTGTGCGCTCAGGTGCACACTCAACAACAGCATTCCACAACGCACTAAACGAAAGCGAGCATCGGAGAAAAAGAAGCATATGATAGGCCAGTAAATGCGGCAAGCGCAGACTGTGGCACTCTCACGCGCAAGCCTATTAAAAGGATGTTGTACTCTATCTGTCTCTTTTCTTTTTCCACTACCCCCCCCAAAAAAAAACATGTTTGACCTCTGACCAAGAAGAAAAATGACTTTACACATTCAGTATAATTTTTCAGCATATTATAAAAGCTCTGACCTCAATCGCCCTTTGAAATAGATACTGATTCTTTAAATTCTTCCCTGCTTGTTTCAGGAAATAGTGAGATCCTGCTGATAGCGTGGTACAATGTGCCCAAAGTTCACCACAGAACACTCCCTTCCTTCTTTCTGAAAGTCATCGCCCCTTTTCCTCATACTTTCTTCATTTCAGAGGAACCAGAGAGTCTCGTCTAAATCTCTTTGAGGTCCTTGATTTTTCTTTTTGAGTCAACGCACTCTCGTCTTTTGCCTAATTTTTTCCCCTCCTTTCCAACAACAAATGCAGCCTTTTGTCAGGGGGGGCCATCACCAATATATACTGTACCCTACCCATCCCTTTCATGTTTAGAAAAGGATTCGATGGGCTGTCAAATTATCTGGATACGACCGACCATTCAGAGCAGCGGATGCGTGAATCGTTGGTTATTAGTGTTTCTCTAATCACCAAAATAGGCAAATGATTAACGTTTGTTATCTGCCCCCTTCCAGAAGACGAAGAGCACGGTCCCGGTGGTGCTGAGCGCCGGCCCCAAGTGGCTGCTGGATGTGACTTGGCAGGGAGCAGAGGACAACAAAAACAACTGTGTGGTGTACAGCAAAGGTAAGCAAGCAACACTTGAATGGTGTTATCTCCCTGCACTGCAACACAGCACAGCATAGCATCGCCGCTAAAACACAGACACTCCTCCATCCACTCAACTCCCACCTGCCTGTCTACTGGTCTCGCACTCTCTCTCTTGTGCGCTCCTCGCTTCTCTGAGCCACACACGCGCTCAAATGTTCAGAGGAGCAGGGCCGTGAGAATGAGCGCGCAGCATTACGTGCACACACTCGGTTGCTATCGGTTTTCCTCATCTAGCAAGTAATTTATATCATCAAAACCTTGATCAAGAACTGAGAAACATCACTTGACACAGAAAGTTAATTGTTTCTAGATGTCACTGCCGTAATGAATACCCCGCTTCTTCCTCTATTATATTGTCTTAGAGGAGATAAAGAACAGGAGTGAGGTGGGGTTGCCACTGCTTCATTTGTTCCTTTTCTTCTACTCTGTACAGGTAAATACAATAATACAGTGAGACTTTTACAGAGCTGTCTAAATGTCTGAGGTTGTCATGTGCTGGGTTTTCACCAAGTACTGTGGTTTCCTCCCACATTTCGAAAAGCGCGGTAGGTTGATTGGCCACTCTAAATTGTCCCTAAGAGTGACTGTGAGTGTTAATGGTTGTTATGTATGTGTGCCCTGCAATTGGCCGGCAACTAGTTCAGGTTGTGCCCCGCCTACTGGCGAAGACGGCTGGGATAGGCGCCAGCACGCCCTTGTGGGGATAAGCAGATTAGAAAATGGATGGATGGACAGCTAGAGTTGTGTAGAAAAAGATATCATTTGATTTCCGTGAATCTTTTCAGAAGGGTGGCGGATCTGTAACAAATAATCAATATGAATAATTAATTATTCATTTATTAATTAGCGGCCCGGTAGTCCAGTGGTAAGCACGTCGGCTTCACAGTGCAGAGGTACCGGGTTCGATTCCAGCTCTGGCCTCCCTGTGTGGAGTTTGCATGTTCTCCCCATGCTTGCGTGGGTTTTCTCCGGGTGCTCCGGTTTCCTCCCACATTCCAAAGACATGCATGGCAGGCTGATTGAGCACTCTAAATTGTCCCTAGGTGTGAGTGTGGCGTGGATGGTTGTTCGTCTCTGTGTGCCCTGCGATTGGCTGGCAACCAATTCAGGGTGTCCCCCGCCTACTGCCCGGAGACAGCTGAGATAGGCTCCAGCACCCCCCGCGACCCTAGTGAGGATCAAGCGGTTCGGAAGATGAATGAATGAATGAATGAATAATTAATTAAAGGATCTGATCAACATATAGGAATTCATTGTCAGCGAGACACTTGAAGGCCTAACGCCAGGGGCGCGACGAGCTGTGTAAATCTGCACACAGGCAGGCTAGACACGGTGTTGGTATTTTCCTCAACGCACCCCTATAAAAAAGGGCAGTTTGCACCATCAGGGATGTGAACGCAGGCAACTCCATTTGCCGCCAACCAAAGCAGCTCCTCTCAGTCCCTTGAAACACGGCGCACTCACATCTCATACACGGAGAGATCTGTGTGCGGAAACAGAAGCGGCAATCCATGCTTGACCAAAACGTTGTCACTGCTCTTTGTCAGTGTGGCAACAGACAATGTCAGCGCGTACCCTCATTGAATACAGAATGAGCTACAGGTGACCAGCCTCCCATCCCCACCCGGTTGTGTGCCGCCCCCCCAGAGCTGCGTGCCAGTTCATACTAACTTTCAGCAACCAAAATGTCAGATGTGTTGTCAAAGGACACGCCCTCACTACGACGGAACATCCAGCATGGCGCCAAATTCCCTAACGGGCGCGGCGAGGCTTTCCCCTCCACAAAAATCAGCCTATGACAGCATTTCTGCATGCGGCATCTACAAACATAGAGTCCTAAAACTTGTTGGACATTTTACGCAAGATGCTTAGAAGTGTGAAGATCACTGACACTTCACGGAGTCAGCCCTGTTACGTGTTTCTAATGACATTCTCCTGGCAAATGACAATGGAGACCACGTGTGTCTAGTTTTATTGGACTTAACTGCAGCATTTGATACAGTGGACCACAGTATTCTGTTGACTCGTTTGCAGCACTTGGTGGGCATTGGCGGTAGTGCTCTTGAGTGGTTTAGGTCCTATTTAGCTGACAGAACCTTTTGTGTCAGCCTTGGCTGCTCTGAGTCACGCACTGCTCCCCTGTCATGTGGTGTTCCACAGGGCTCAATTCTGGGGCCTCTGCTGTTCTCGCTGTATCTGCTCCCATTGGGTTCCATCTTAAGGAAACATGGCATTCCCTTCCACTGCTATGCAGATGACTGCCAGATCTATGTCCCACTGAGCAAAAAAGACGCCTTCTCATTAAAGCCACTCCTGTCCTGCCTGGAAGAAATAAAAACCTGGATGGCACAAAATGTCTTGAAATTCAATGAAAAGAAGACAGAGGTGATACTATTTGGTCCCAGTGGCCCTTGTACATCCCATCCTGTAGACTTGGGCCCCCTGTCTCCTTATCTTAAGTCAACAGTCTCAAACTTGGGCCTTAAACTGGACAGTGATTTCAAATTTGATCGGCAAATTGGTGCCGTTGTTAAATCCAGCTTCTTTCACCTTAGACAGCTGGCCAAAATAAAATCTCTCCTCTCTCATGAACACTTTGAGACAGTAATTCACGCCTTTGTCACATCCCGGCTCGATTACTGCAATGCCCTTTACTTTGGAGTCAGCCAGTCCTCCATTAAGCGGCTTCAGCTGGTCCAGAATGCCGCTGCTCGCCTCTTGACTGGTACTCGTAAGAGGGAGCACATAACTCCTACTCTGGCATCCCTTCACTGGCTCCCCATACATTTTAGAGTTATTTTCAAGATCCTCTTATTTGTTTTCAAATCTCTAAATAATCTCACGCCACCTTACCTCTCTGAGCTCATCCGCCCCACGCACCTGCCCGGCGCCTCAGGTCTGCCGACCAGACATTATTAGAAGTACCAAGAACTAAACTGAGGCTGAGAGGGGATCGAGCCTTTTCTGTTGCTGGTCCTCTCTCTGGAATGACCTCCCACCGAACATTCGTCAAGCTTCCTCACTGCCCATCTTCAAAACCCTCCTCAAAACTCACTTGTATTCTCTGGCTTTCGACTCAGCATGACTTAAATTTGTTCTTGGTTTTACTGTTTGGTGCTTTCTACTGTCTTTATTACCGATTTGTTTTACTGTTTATTGTATATGTTAAATTGCTCCATGTACAGCACTTTGTATGCGGCGATGGCTGTTTGAAAGTGCTCTATAAATACAGTTGACTTGACTTGACTTGACTTGACTTTTATTAGAGGCTAATAAAAATGTGATATTTCTGCAGTCATAATTGGGTCTTGATGAGTGTTAAGTGAGAGAAGCAAAATGAATACATCAACAAACCATATGTGTTCGGGATCGCACGGGGTGAAGTGAAGAGACTCCACTTCTCACTCTTCAAAAATGATTACCCCGTGACAATACCCCCAAAGCTGAAATGGAGAGTCTTCTTCCTCAAAGTGAATAAATGGCAGGAGTGGGATTTGCAACCCGGCTTTTCTGTCTCCCAATTCTCATCTACTAATCACTAGACTGCACTGGGGAGTTATCCTCTTAACCGGCTACTTAACTTTGTGCTCTTTATCACCAGATCATTAAAGTTTTGATAAGCTATTAAAGAAGATTACGTACTTCTTTAAAATCTTCTAATCTTTTTGCTGGGAGACTTAGTGTATGAAAACTAAAATGAGGCTGCAATAACAAGATTTCCCACTTTTTTTTTTTTTTTTTGGAGTAAGACAATTTGTCACATGCAAACTCACTAACAGTCACTCAGCTGTGTCACTCAGAGTTGCTTTGTTTGTCACTTTCATTTCGACCTTGTTCATTAAACACAATGACGGCCCCCATGCATCCCCGTGTGACAGTTGTTCTGTATTGTACTGTATCAAGTTCATTCTTGGGGAAATCCTCCAAGCGAATCATTAAACGCTGATATATGATAACAGGATACAACGAATTAATTTAAATCTAGTCACAGAAGTTGAATACGCACTACATCTCAGATGCAGTCTCTGTGTGTGTACGCGTGTGTGTGCAGCCTCTGGAGGGGAGACTGAAATAGAAAAAAAAAAAAAAGCAAAACACTGAAATGAATATTGAATTGTGGTCTTTCGGGCGATAATTTGGAAAATGGAATGTTAAAGTGTCACCCCTGTAGTGTGGGTTGATTAAAGGCTCTTCCCTTCCTCTCTTCGGAGTCCAACTGCAACTTTCCTCCCACCTTGAAAAACTGGAGCCCAGATTGTTTATATCTTTACCCTGTGCGGCTTCCCCTCTGTCGGCTGCTTCATTGCTCCTTGAGATGTGTTACTTATGGAAAACAGGGAATATCTCACTGCACAGTATGCTTGCAGAATATGTTTTGGCTCACGTTTCAGTGGTCTCGGCTCTCTTTATAGCTGCTTGCGAAGATAGTAGCCGTTCGCTCTGGATGTCTGCCAGTATGAATCTATGGGGGAGTGTCTGACTGTTGATTGGTTTGAGTGGTTACAGTGTACTAGTCTACCCTATGATTTCTGCTTTACACTTTATATGACTGCTCGTCATCTGGCCCCAATACTTCCACAAGTGAGCGAAATATTGTGGAGTGGCAGTCAGAGTGTCCGCGAATCTGCAAAGAGAATATGGTGAGTTGTGCTGTAGCAGTGTTTTATGGGTGATAATGTCTACAGCGGAGAGTGGAACAAGCAGGAAGATTCTTTGGTGAGGTGCTCCGTGGGGCATTCCTGGTGACCGACACCGTTACAAGTCAGCTTTAGGGTGTAACAGAGTAACCAGTAAACGTTTGCTGCGTATTATTTATTAAATTATTTACTATAATTTTAAAGAATTAAAATCACATTGTGGTCTCAAGCATTTAGTGCGTATTTTTACTTTGGTTCCTTTTTATTTTTATACAGTACTATACAAGTAGTGTTTTGAATTGTATGCAAATGAACTCGAAGTGGGAAACATTTGCAGCTTTGTATGTTGCATATATTTAAGATGAATATCAGATTAATTGTGGTTCAAAATACCAGGTAGTATGCAAATTGAGTTAACATTTTTCATGTGCTGTCCCATGCAGACATCACAGTAAATATTATTGCAGGACTCTTGAGAAGGCATTCTGTGCTTCACATGCTGTTTATATATCAAGAATGATCAAGTAGAGCATTAGTATTGAGGCCACACTAATGCAGCGTAGAAAATATTATTGAAGTAAATGCAAGTATATGTGATGTATGGCCCATTTTCTGCTTTGTTGCAGACTATTTGATTTTGTTGGGGGGTGGGGATAGGAAAGTTTCATCACTTAAAATGTGGAAGGCAAAACCTTCAAGGCTCGAGGCATTGAAATGTCTCAAATTCATGAATATAAATTATTTGCAACTAATTTTCATTTGTTTAAAAAAAAGGAGAAAAAAAGAGTCTGCAATAGCCCTGAAGTGGCATTATGGCAAATGCAATATCTGCTTTTCTCAGGCCGCCACTGTGGCCCTGTTTGTTTTACATTAAACTCCCATGAAGAGCCTTAGCAGCCAGCCATTACTAAAACGCTCAACTCTACCACTGTGCTCTCATTATCAAGAAATCCACCTGGAACTCCCACAATGCTTCTCTCCACACTCTGACAATTTCTTTGAAGCACAGAAGTTCTAGAAACAGGCAGAAAGTCTGCGGAGTAATTATGTGTTACACTAAGAGTGGAGCACCAGGAGCTAGCGAGGATGACAGACAGGGACCTGGAGAGAAAGAATTTTCTCTGCAGATGCACAACAGATTGATAAAGTCACTGAAAAAAACATGGAGACATTGAACAAAGGCACAGTGTATAGGCACCATGATTGGAAGATTTAAACCATAGCCACGATTGCTGTTATTCTTTAGCGTAACACCCCAAGTTACATTTGAGATCCTGATCACATAGCAACTGTACTCAAACAACTCCAAGACTCACATTCATTTTCATCTATGATATGTGCAATTTTCACATTTAATATTTACAGTACTGTATACAACAACAAACACACACAAGCTGGCGTGTCATCGTTGCGGGGCTGTGGGGGCTTGCGTGGAAACGTCAGCAGTTCTTTTAAGCCGCTAGAATGTCTTGAGTCCAAATTCCACACTGTAGTCCAAAGTTGCGAACCGCTGACCTTCGGTCACCCAAGTTCACACAGCCATTGTAGTACACTGACAATTGTGCTTAACTGTAGGCAGTTTTCCAATGAACTAAAACATATAATTATTTCATTTGCCTCCTTAAAAATTGCTCCAGGTTCAGTACCCGCTGACATGAGGCTCCGTTCATATTTAGAAAAAAAGACATCTTTTTTTTTGTTGATTCCACATTGGTAGGAGTTTTCTTCATTGCCTGCATAGTCCGTCTTTGTGCTTGCCCCATTGTTACCTGATATCGACGCCCAGTAAAACTCTACATACGCAACGTGACCGTGTTATGTGCCATTATTCAGAGGTCATCTAAACTTTTCAACTGTAAGCCTCTTAAATCAGACCACATTCACATCCACCATGTCGCGCAACTCTCCGACGCAACTTAGCCCATTGTTCATAGAAAAATTTACCAACGTAACCGTGATGTTTTACATAAGCCCGAACAGAGAATAATTAGCTAACTCACTGAGTCTTTGTATTATTTCATAGTCACTAAGTCCTCGCAATCAGATCCTTTTTATGCCGCATTTTATGACCACCACTGGCCGACTGAAGCCCTCCGAGGCAAAAGATGAACTAACGTGGCCTGTGTGGACACATGCGGCACTTCCCTTTTGTTTCTATACTTTAAATGCCCGCTTGAATGTTTGGTATGAAGCCATTTGCATTGCTTTATTTTCATTTGAATAAAATCTAAAACGTTTGGTTGCGTGCTGCTGGTGAGAGTCGAACATTCCACCCTCTTCTTTTAAAAAGACTGCGGCAAACGGGGCATGCAAGGGTTTATGATCCGTTATCTTGGAACACAACAAAATGGTGTGACTGAATAAGAATTAAACAATTGACACAAAAACAAATTTCATTATCGGTGTATTAAAACAAAACTGTACCCTAAAGGAGTCCCCACCACAGCTTAGAGCAGCCGACTAATTCAGTTTAATTAAAAGACAAGAGAGATCAACAGAATTGTTTTCATTAGGAAATTATTAATGATTCCGCTGGAACAATAATTGATTGCACTGAGCCATGCGATAACATGCGGTCAGGCTCGATCCAGAGCCGGGTGGAAAGGAGTGGTTGGTTCTGAAGCTGAAGCTTACGCATTTGTAATAGAGAAGATATAAAACAAGCTTTACAAAGACAAAAGGGGCAGAGGAGAAGGAGTGGACGGAAGGTAGAGTGTAGCAAAATCTAGATGAAATAGCAATCACAGTGGGCTTTAATATAGCATTTAAATAGTGACTGTCTCACCTCATTAATCCAATCCAACATGTTTTTTTTTTTTTTGTTTTTTTTTCATCCTAGGTCTATATCACATGTCCATAGGCACACAGTCCCACTTTGTCGCTGCTCCATTCAGAGCCATGTGAAAGCCGAAAGCTCCAGACGCTTCCCCCAGCAGCCTTTTATGCGCATTGTTCTCCCGCTAGGCAGGCTGTTTCCCTGCTAGACTCTATAGCGCAGGCACCAGACGACACGCTCTGCCACTGCACCCACGTTCGCCACAAACACACACACACATTCGACGCCATTACCGAAAATTCACATAATGGCTGCTGACACATAAATGTCCATCTGCGTTCGCCGCAGGCTAAACCCCCAGACAAAAACAACAATAGAGGGAGAGCATGTAAAGGGAGTGATGGGCGCTGATGAGTACTAAATTGTTTTTTTACAAATAGTAATGCAATATTTTTTTGTGTGTGTGCGCTCTCGCATTTTTTGAGGATGCGCTTCTGATCAGTGTGTGTGTGTGCGTGTGTGTGTGTGTGTGTGCGAGTGCAGGAGAATAGCCCCGTCGCCCTTGTATCGGTGCCATTGAGGGTGTCAGGCTAATGAGCGTGGGCTGTCCTTCGAGCAGGAGGGTTTGGGTTGTGCCATTCACTCTGCATATTTAAATGCCTTGTAGAGCTTAAGTAGGCCCACTTTTCCATGTCAGGGCAGCGTTCAATCCTGCTGCGGCCATTAATTATGATACCTTTGTGCTCCAGTGTGGCTAATAAGAGTGATGTATTGCACCCTCGTGGCATTATAATCATCTGAGTGAAGCACCTGGACCGCACTGAACTGGCTTTAAGCACCACATTTAAAGTAAAAATGCTAGGAACAAAAACAGCGGTTAAAGCGGCGGCTTCCTCCTTCCTCTCCCCGACTGCGGTGGTTAATGTGCCCACATGAGAGAGTGTCACACATTTAACGTGTCCATAATGGTATAATCAATGATGTGAAATGCTTTGCTATTGATCATTCACGAAGACTCATTGTGTGCCCGAGAGGGAAAGCAGCAAAGACACACACACACACACACACACACACACACACACGCACACACAAACAAAGGTTAAAAGGACGTATTAGTCATTGTTTTGCTTCCCATCCCTCCATGTTCGCACTGCTCTAACTGTCTGCGTTAGCGATTTACTGTGTTACTTTCTTATTACTTCCTCTGTCTTTGAACGGTGAAGTGGTTAACTGAGATTTTGAGGAGCTGCTTCTTAATATTTGGAGCATGTCTCTCCGGTATTGAATCTGTTCGTTACAGATGGGGTGTAAAAGATCACACTTTATTACATTAATCACCGCAAGTTAATGTGATGATATGTGCTTTATATTTCCTCCTCTTAACGGCATAATCAATGACCATTTTTATATTCATTGAAAAATCCTGCAGATATGAAAATGAGCCCCGGCTCGCTTTTTAATCTACTGTGGGATCTCGAGTCAGTAATTAAAGAGTTCCTTCAGTGTATATCTTCGAAAAGCCCTTAGCCTGCTTTTCAGGCCTGGTTATGATCCAGCTCGCCGCCCCCATCTCTGCTGTGGTAAGTAGGTGTGAAAAGCATTGTCACTGAGCTTTAGGATAAAGCCCTGCTGTTGGATGCCATTGGTCAGACCACATGCACACACACGCGCGCATGCATACACGCACGCACACACCCATGCCAGAGTAGGGTATGCTGAATATGTGTCATTAAAGCTTTTTAATGAGACAAAGCATGTACATTCAAACTGCGTTTTAGGGTTTTTTTTCTTTTAGAAGGGGTGGGGCGCAGTATGAGTGTGTATGCTTGTGTTTATATGTACAAAAAATACCGAAAGCGATCGAAGACGCAGAGTGAATGCGTTGAGATGGTCAAGTCATGCTGATGGCAAAGCACATGGTTTAAGTCTAAATTGGGGGTTGGTTTGGATAGAATGTAGTCAAGCAAGCAGGGGATAATCAGTCATATGAGGTGGGGGCGGGCTGAGAAGGAAGAGCATACGCAGCACTGTTAACATGAGAGAGGCAGTTAAGAGAATAGAGTTGCAACAATTCCATTCAAGCCATCTCAGGGTCACATACAGCTTCCATTTTTTTGTTTGATAACATAGCTGTATATCTCTGAAAATGAATCCTCAGTTTGGGCAAATCAGATTTTCCTCAGAGAAATAGCTCAACGCATTTTGTGGGGTCGCCAGTGTGTTCATGCGGGAGAACTTGTTGATAACCTTTATACATAGCTCTGCAGTTAATCCATTTTATTGATTGTACAGCCACCTGCATGAAAAACAGTCTTTAAAGAAGCGTATCAGTGTGATATCACCGTTTTTATTCTCTCTGCCACCTCTAACATTAGTACCTTATCTGAGACTCAGTTTATCGCCTGATCTGGTCAAAGGATCTTCGCAATTGGACCCCTGTTAAAGCAGTGGATACCGTGAAAAGAGGCCCCAACTATGTTTGACATCTACAGTGTCTAACGTTCGAATAACTTTCAAAGATTCTTACTTAACATAGGTAGATAAATAGTGTCATCACTGGATTCTATTGGTGATGCAGTAGTCCTACACACAGCAGGTTTGTCCCAAGTACAGTTTATTTTTAGTTTTCACTTCTCATATTCTTCTCATTTGTGTTATGGATATGGAATCAGCGTATTCCACAAAAAGTCATGGCGAAAAATGAATGTCACCTCGAACTGTACAACACACTTCTTTTGTTATTAGTGTGCATTACGTTGACTTACTTTACTGAAGGATAATCTTGCTGAAAAAGTGTTACCTCTGCCAAATTTATAGTTTGTCTACAGGCGGTTGCATCGCTTTGCTCTAAGTTCAAGAACAGTTAAAGTTGATCAGTATCTGATGAACATGCTGACGGAGTCAAAGTAAACGCACATCAGGTAAATATCATTGGTCAAGTAAAAATTATTTTATCTGCCGCAATAACATGGAAACTACAGCCTCAGTCTGCTATGTGATCCACACTATTTCCCACTTTGAAATGTCTGTATCTCCTTTGGGTTTTGACATTCTTGTTGATTAAAACAACAAATAAAATAGAAATCGCAATCAGTGAAGCGCAGACATCCTCCAAGGCCAAACGAAGCTAATTTGGATCAGCACCAAATTGCTCACATTTAGCATGCATCATAAATCCCTGCCTATGCCCTTATTATTTCCCCCAAACCCCACGATATTATTTCGAATTTGATTCTATACTTTTGTACAAACCTCGCGCTTGATGAAACAGGCAGCAGTAAAACAGAACCTGCTCAGTGGAAGTAACAATCTGTCATGTAGATCTGAACTCTGGTGGTTGTCATTGCTTGACAGAGATGGGTGCCTCTTTTCCATGAAAAAGAATGTGAGTGGACATAGCGGTGAGAAGGAAGACAGGCGTGCTGTAGGTAGAGAAGTGTGGAAGAGCAGACATCAGTGTCGCCCCGGTCAGACAGGGCCATCCATCCTGGAAGCCCAAGGGAAGCAAGAGAGGAAGCGGGAGAGCGAGGATGGGACAGACCAAAAAGAAGCATCACGAGAGAAGTGAAAAGAAAAAAAGTGTGTGTGTGTGTGTGTGTGTGTGTGTGTGTGTGTGTGTGTGTGTGTGTATTTGCGTGTGTTAAAGAGAGAGATGGTGGCACTGATGCAGTCTTTCTCTTAACTTTTAACTCTTGTCATTTGTGCTCCCCTGAGCAGTGAGTAGCAACCAATCTTTCATCGCTCCAGTGGCCAGAATGCCAAAAAAGAGAGCTGGACTGCGAGAAACACAAGTCTATTCAATTTTAAAATGTAACTGGAATGGGAGCCTTTGGATGGCTTATTGAAAGAAAAATGATGTAAGACTTTTGAACTTGGTTTTACCGCCGACTGTGAAATGGAAGCCGTGGGTGGAGTATTTGGGTCTCCCCGAGATAGGTTCCAGTCTCATATCTGCCCTATTTTCACGGAGAGGTGAATGACATGTTTTGTTGATGGAACTCTATCCAAACCATGTGAGGTTTGCACAGGCATGAAAGGCTCAAGTTAAAACCTTCGACATCTCCCCCCCCCGCTTGATTTCACCCAGTGTGGTTGGCCTTCTTAATTTAAAACGTCATTTCTATTCATGGCATTGGCAATATTTAGACAATCACACTCACGCGGGGAGCGAGAGCGGGAACAAAGTTCTCCAGTGAGTCTGCGACTTAAGGCGCGTTCCCACGTTGCAATTTGTCTTATGCAACGTGTTGCATAAGACAAATTGCAAATATGATGTTGCAAACCAAATGTGTTCCCACGTTGCAATGTGTTGCAAACAATTTCAAATCTCGCGGGAATAGTTTTCCGAATGCGCGTTTAATGTTATTTCGTTCCGCGACTATGGCGGCTAATTGTCAATACGACGGCGACGATGATCTCCTCGAACTGGCAGCTATCGGTCTACTAGCCGAGCTAGAGGAGCCAAAACCCAAACGGTCGTTTTGGGTACGACCGTGGATCGGGAGACGGAAAGAACTCGGCGCTTACAACGCTCTGATGCAGGAGTTGGCGGCCGAGGACCCCGATAGTTTCAGAAATTTCCTTCGAATGGATCGCACCAATTTTGAACTTTTGTTGTGCTCATTATTTTGGCAAAATAGTTGCCGAATAAATTAAATTCGGTAATCTTTCTCACTCCAACCACCCTACAATATTCGACAATAAGTCATTATGATATTATTGTCGACATAATAATCGAAGACGCTGCCTCGATCGCCATCCATACCTGTCATGCACTCGCCCATCAACTCCGATATCCTCATGTAGGCAGCTTGTCGGTGTTCCCTCCTTGAGTAGAACTGGCTCCCGACGTTCCACAAGCAATCATGCGAATGGTAATAATTAATAAACCTTTTGGTGTCGCCCCGGGAGAGCTCGATTTTTTTTTCTGGTTTGACGCCATTATACTTCCCGCGTTCCGTGTTACGACGCCATGTTTTTGTCACGTGATAGCCCAACGCGTTCTGATTGGTCGGGTTCATGCCACACGTTGCAAGAAAATAGAGCAAGTCCTATTTCATGCAACACGCATCCAACACGTTGTATGCCACAAAAGTCTGTCCAATTTCGGGGTTCACACGTTGCAATGTGTTGCATGCCACAAAACTTATGCCACAAATTGCAACGTGGGAACGCGCCTTTAGGCAATCAAAGGAACTTCCTTTGCTATATATTACAAGTCCGGTTTACCTTGTACTTGCCACCTTGAGGATCCAAGTGGCACCTAACCAGCAACACGCGACTACCTGATGCCCTGAGCATGCTAAGCTTGCATACTGTTGAATGGCGGCCACTAATGCTGTGTTCCGACGCCGTATAGAGTTATTTCTTTCCATCTCTTCACAGGAATCCCCCCCTTGCACCATTTCCCCTGTAATCTCCACACTGCTCACTGTTATGGGGTGGCTCGCCCGCTGCTCCCGCCACAATTCCACAGCCCCTCTCCTTCTTATACCCGGCACCTCCACCATTTTAATCCCTTTGACCCAAACCCTGTGCGTTTCCCTTTATCAACAGCTCCTAGAGATTACATCCTGCTTGCTTCCTCACCACTGCTTGCTTCAGTTACCGTGGCTGGCCAGGGTCTTTGTCAGAGACCGCTGAGTGTGATAGCCACTGCAGGCCGGTTATTTGGTCGGTCTGGACGCCACACTTAGAGGCCATCTGAGCGAGGAGCGGGAAGAGTAGGAGATGCGAGGCGTATACAATCAGAAGAGCATCACATGCTTGTGGCCTTCAGATTTGGGACACCCATCATTTCCGATCACAATACAGTTAGCGCTGTGACAAATTTAGCTAGAATGTAATTGTTCAAATTTAATCAGGGTAACACTGGTCGTGCTTTTTATCCAGCCATGCATGTTTTATACTGTTTTAGCCTCAATAGGATTGGAGGTGAGCGTGTTGACCTCACAGTGGGTCGTGGGTTCGATCCCGTCTCCGGCCTTCCTGTGTGGAGTTTGCATTTTCTCCCCGGGCCTGCGTGGGTTTTCTCGGGGTAGTCCGGTTTCCTCTCACATTCCAAAAACATGCATGGCAGGTTGATTGAACCCTCTAAATTGTCCCTAGGTTTGAATGTGAGCGCAAATGGTTGTTCATCTCTGTGTGCCCTGCCCTTGGTTGGCATCTGGTTCAGGGTGTCCCCCGCCTACTGCCCAAAGATTGCTGGGATAGGCTCCAGCACCCCCCCCCCCCGCGAAACCTTGTGAGGATAAAACGGATCGGAAAATGAATGAATGAATAGATGTAGACGTTAGCATCTCGCCTTCCTTCCTTGTCCCTATTTGGGCAGTTCTCAGCAGAATACAAGTGTGATTTAAGGGGCCCATACATGTGGGAAGGTTGTAAGAGAAGACAAAAACCACAGACAAATGACACCGCAGGTTTCTTCTTAAAGCTATTCAAACGGAGGTTAGCGGCAGAGCAGTGAAAAATACATACACACTCCATCCTGTCAGAACGCTTTTGGCTTATCTTGAGTGACTGTCAAGGCTTGGAATATCAGGGAATGGACAGAAATATATAAAATTAATAAGCCGGTGGATGTTGTCGGGAGTTATGATGCTTCATAAATCCTGGTTTGATCATGGCGGACAAGGCTTAAACCCACAGCTACCTAATGCGCGCAGCAATGTTTTTGACTGAATTGTATTTTGTTCAAGAGAGAGAGAGAGAGAGAGAGAGAGAGAGAGAGAGAGAGAGAGAGAGAGAGAGAGAGAGAGAGAGACGCCCTTTGCTGGCAAATGTAAGATTTATCATCGACTCCGCGACTCCCCCTTTTTCTTTTAAGAGCGACAAATATTAAAAAGAATGCCTACGGGACTTTGGCAAGCATTACCTTTAATAGGACAGCATACACGTAACAAGGTGAAACTGAGGCCAAAGGCAACAAGACACGATTGAGTGAGAAGCAGAAGAGGGGAAAATGTGCGCTAACTTATCAGCTGCACTCACTTTGTCAGGTCGAGGGTCTCGGAGCTTTTGTTTGTTTGTTTGTTTCCTCTCGCGGAGGGATGGAGGCTATCTCTCCTGCCATCCACACAGGTCTGCTCTGTCGAGGGCCGCAGGTAATATTTCATGTCAGGAATTAAGCAACCGTCCGACTGCTCTCTACAGTTAGGTGGCCGACACATCCATCACCGTGCTTTCTTCCTCTCTCCAACGTTGGCTTTGTCTGAATCACCCTCCTTCCTTACACCCATTGGCTTGGATGTGGAAGCACTGTATCGCAGGGACAGACTAATTAGACCGCCGTATGTAATCTCCGGGGTTTACCTGTCAATACTAATGTTTTCTGTGAGGAAGAAGTCTCTCCAAATGAAAGGCTCCGCTGTTTTGATATGTAAAGCACATGTCATACTGTTTCAGTCAGCCACATCCCAATGAGACAAATTGTCACCAGAAGTACAACAATGACAACAAAAACAACTTTGCTGAACCCAATCAGAATAATGCGTTCAAATTCGAGAGCTATTTTTATGCCTTATTGGACTTGGAGAGGTCATGCATATTGAACACAAAGTAATAAGTAAATGTAATATTTCTTGTATTTCTCGTAGCTGCACACACACACACAAAAAAGTAATCAAGTGTTAGTGATAAATTGCAATAAAAAGAGACAATCAATTCTTTTCCTGTAGCTGCTTTGGAGTCAATTAGCACATTGCACAGACTCGTTGGCTTATTTAGCCTCTCCATATTCAGCATCTGACTTTTATCCAATTACATTATGTCAGGTGGGCACACCGGGCACAGTGCACATAATGGAGAATGCCATCTTTGGTAAGATATTCTGTGACACTTTTCCTTTGCATACGCCGATGGCACTCTATGAATTATTCAAATGATTCATCCACCCAGAAGAGAGAGGATCTCAGCTCCATAGTAAACAGATTTTCTGCTCACCATACTCCCAACTCTGAAGTGTGGGACATTGTAAGTGCCAAATAATTACACAGTGCCCCTTCTTCCCTCCTTTCTTTGCTCACCTGGATTCAGAGCGGCGTTTGGTCTGATTATTATTTGGACGTTGCTGAAAATTCAGCAGGGAAGTTTCTACTGAAGCGCTGTAACGACAGATGCAGAAAATTGCATGTCGATGCATGAGAATTTTTTACGCATATTTCCATTTGAAATAATTGAAATATTAGATATCCTGGGTTTCCTGTCATTGGGGAAATAATGTCTCCAGAGTATCTGCACCTTGCGTTCCCTCTGTTGACATATAATGCACTAATAAACCACAGCTATGTATTATATATATACATATATATATATATATATATATATATATATATATATATATATATATATATATATATATATATATATATATATATATATATATATATATATATATATATATGAATGTTAATTATTACATGGGGATTGAAAACATTTTCAGCACACAAAACCGAATACATTCAGAGTCGAATTAACATGATGCTAGTGACATTAAAACACCACAAATATGGCAAGTGCTGAAGAAAAGTGAACATTTTACATAGTCCGTCAGCATAAAAAGAAAGGAGGGGTCTACGTAATGTCTCCGTCTCTCTTCCCCGCTTTGGGGATTTGCCCTGACCTTGAACTGGTTGTATCTTGCAGTGCAGATCTGTGGCAGTGACACATGTCATGTGTTGGAGAGGATTGAGGAGGAAGAAGAGGAGACAAGAGGGAGTGATCTTGGTGTGTTGCCCAGTTAGAGTCAGAGCCCCCCCGTGTCAAAGCATGGGCATGTTTGGCCAAAAACACAGACTGCACCTTGTCCACTAATCTCAGCACGAAAACACCTTCCTGGGGCTGACAGCCTGACGAGAACATCCACATTTTTACAATGTTGAAGAACACCGAGAGGCTTCAAAGCCAGCCTTAAATTCTTGTGCTGCTGGGGAGGGACGGCCGCGCGGGAAGAACAAGAAAATGAGTGAGGGGGAGGGAAGGATTGTCATCTTGTAAAGCAGACCTGGCTGAAGCTAAGCCAAGTCTTATTTTTTTTCTCCTGTTCTGCATTAGACAGAGAGAAAAAAAAACTCTCACCATGTTTGTTCTTTCCCACTCGGTAGAAAAAGCAAAAGACTCGAAGCTCCTCATACAGAGAGAGCGACAACCTCTTAACTGTGCCATCGTCCTCCTCAGATACTCAGCTTCGCGATCATGTAGTCGAAAGCCCATTATCACATGTGAATGAAGTTAACACGCACATCGACCCGCGATGCTTGACTGAACGCTGCCTTTTCACCCAGACAGATTGTATGCAGGCAGCGGAGGCATTTGTTATTGACTCAAAGGGGCTCTGAAATACAGATCACAAATCTACAAATCTCTAAAGATTAAAATCTGCATTTCACAAAGTGTCACACGGTTGACAACCACCATTATGTCTCGGTTTCTTTTAAGGCTGTTTATCTTTAATGATGAAATGGGACCGACGGGGAGCTAATTGATCGAGCGCAACCTGATTGCGTGTCTGTATCACATGCTTTGACCTGACGGCGTCTGCAAAAAGAATAAATACATCGTAGGGTCCCTTTTTCTTCCTCACAAACCTTTTTCTTTGTTTTCTGTTAAGCGCCTTTTCAGCACGAGGCTAAAACCCCGAAGAGCCCAACATTTTGCGGGGCTCTAAATAGCAGCTCTGAAGCTACATTTGGGCTTTGTCATCACGCTTGAAGAATTTCCTTTTAATGTACTGTAATGTGAAATTCAGTGGGGACAAGTTTAATTGAGTTTTACACAAACCAGTTGGGAGTAGCGCTGGAAGGTAGGTGATGTTGAGGTTTTTAATCTCTGGCTCCGGAGAGGCATGTTGACGAAGTGGTTCTTTCTCTTTGTGGAGAAAAAAAGAGGAAGCCTAAGAAATGATACAACCGTGGATAAAACCAATTGGCAACCCTCAAAGGGACGGAGGGTGATAAGGCAAATCCAGCACTTGTAGAGAAATAAAAGAATCCAACTGTTCATTAAAATGGGAAACAAAACAGGCGATTGAGAGGGAAGGCAGACCGCTCGGTGGCGGAGCGAGTGAAACAAACAGAGCCAAAGATATCAGAGGATAGAATTGGAAAATAATCAAGGATTTGTGCGGGGAATTAATAAGGAAGATAGGCACAAATAAGCATTTTTCTCACTCTCCAAAATTAGACAGGGTGGACTATAATTATCAAACACGGGAAATGGCATAAGCTCCATAAAGGCCTAATTATAAGCGATAACCAAGATATAAGGGTTGCCATCTTTTTATTTTACACACTGTGACTGTGAGGCAGCATGGTCTTTGATGCACTGTAAGTCCGGTATTTTTTGGATACCTTGTATAGTCCTGATATCTTCTTCCCAGCCAAAAGTAGCTGTTTTTATTTGGAGAAAACGCTTTCCTTTTAATCTCGTAAAGCGCCTGAGCTGTGTTTAAAAATAGGATCACAGGATTTTTCACACTCTCTGAAATCCACTTGGAGGAAAATTATTAGCATTTATTACTTGTGTTTATTGATGTATTTGTTCATTTATTTTGCTCAAGAAAAGTTCTCGTTGGTTCTAGTGTTATAGATCTGAGGAGAAAATACCTTCTGATATCAATATGAATCATTTGTCACTTTTTGACAACTTTATTTCTGACAGCACTTGCTGTCACCTGACCAACGTCGCTCTCTGTAATGAGTCAGGGCCCGTTTCTTGATATGAGTACGGTCTTCCTAAGATCGGACTTTCTTAGAGTGCTAGTCTGATTGCAATTGGAACAACTGTGCACCAATGAACCAGCGGACAAGAACATCATCTGGGTATCGCGTGAGTTTGTGGTTTATGCGTACTTTCAATTGGAACTTAGCCCGCGATTGATGACATTTCACGAGATGACAAGGACGTAAAGAAGGGACAGGGATGCAAACGGCTAGGGACTTAAGGTGATGCTAATGAAAGAAGGAAAGCGACGGAGGTTGAAGGAATGGCAGGGCAAGAGGGGCGATGGGGTGAAAGGAAGCGGCAATGAAATCAGCAGCACTTGTGCGATCGGCCACATCCTATTGTTTCGTATGCAAGGGGGAAAGTCGTTCATCATCATATCAATAAAAATACGCGGCTGATTATTATTATTGTTTGCTTACTGTGAGCCACTCTCATAAATAATGGGTCTTCCGCTGCTGCTTGTATTAATTATAATTAGAATGCTGATAATGTGTATGCTGTTTTATTATAGGAGCTGAATCAATTTTACAGTCTAATTCAGCCCCGCAAGGTCACACAAAGTTGCCAGGGCGAGAGATGGCTCCTTGTAAAGTGCCTCTGCTATCTGAGCTGGAAGAGCAGAACACAGAACACAGAGAAACCCAAACTGGTCAGACAGATTTATCAGCATCTTCTCATAGCAGCTACCATGAAGGGTTTCCCCCACCCCCCCCCACCACCACCACCATCAATGCAGTGAAGCCGCAGCACAGATGGAATGACCAGAGATCTTATTTGTGTCAATTTGCTATTTTTGCTCTGGCCATGTAACCTGACATACTGCTTCTGTACAATTTTATTTTCTCTTATGACCTCAGTTACAAACTTCTTAACAGCATTTGAGCTATCCATTGTATATAACGACAACGGTTCGTTGCATGAGAGACAGGAGAGAGACAGTGGGAGGTTAGCTTGCATTGCTGGCTTCGTTTAGGCCAGAGAGCATTTTAGAAAGTAACCCTCCAAACTTCTAGGTTTGCATGATCCAAAAAATAGGCCACCGGCATCCATTGTAATTTGGCGCACTGTTTCAAAAAATAACAATAAGATGCTTGCTGCTTATATTAGCTTTTTTGGGGTTGGTTGTTTTGTTTTAGATGTGGGATTTTAGAACACAGGGACACGTGCAAGCACGACATGGCAGCTTGCAAAAAGAAAGAAAAGTACTGTTCTGCTCACAGTTGACTGCAGAGTGCGTTCAGCCAAATCTCAACTCGGTCTAAATTGACGAGGCACCCCACTGTCTTGTTCCTCTGTTTCGTCCCGAGTCCGTCAGATGGCCCGACTACAGTGGCGCTCACGAGCCAGGAATTCAGTTTCCACCTTTTATCGCCGACAGTGTTGTCTTAGAAACAGAATTACTTTGGATTTGCAAACTTAATAGCAATAGCCTGCAGACTGCAAATCTACACATTTGCTTGCTCGTTGTGTGACATGAAATCAGTCTCCTCTAACTGAGAGTCCTTTGCCATCGTCTTTGTAATTCACCTGTGAGCACAACTAAATCCATAATCTTAACAATAAACATGATCAGCCTCATTAATAGAATGCATACATGGGGATTTGTCCAATTAGAGGTTCATACGTAGATGCAGAGGATGTTCCAAAACAGCATGCTGGAAAAACACACACAATATATTTGCATTGTATGAACAGCTTATTATATCGTAACCAACATTTGACTTTTTTTATTTCTGCGTGAGTCTTAAAAATTGAAGTGGCCATTGCCAGGACCACCGACTCTGCCTCTGTCAGGAAATCTTGATGATGGATTGGTGGAAATTGCAAATGGCTTCATATTCTTCTGAGTGTTTCAGATTACCGTATTGGCCTGAATATAAGACAGCCCTGATTATAAGACGACCCCCTCTTTTTCAAGACTCAAGTTTGAAAAAAGACTTTTTGAAAACCTAATTATTTTTATACAGAAAATAATTACAGTACATCTGAAACCAATGATTATAACAATATATTTGAGAGAAAAGGCATGTTATTTTGCCTCATTCAAATCTAAAGTGCAATCACATTCGTAAATAAATGGCTTCTGGTTTTTCAAATGTAAATTACATCATAACTTCTCCTCAGCTGCCGGTTAACCTGGCCAATCTTTGACCAACTTTTCTCCAGATTGTCTCTACGTTTCTCCATTTCTGTTATCTCTTCTATTATTTTCTTCTCTTTTCTTTGTTACCGCTATTTTTAATTTTTCTTTTTCGTGGTACCGCTATTTTAATTTTTATTCTTCGTGACAAGGGTTCACTTTGGCCTGGGGAGTCAAGTTCAGCATTCGCTTCAATGATATCTGGCGCCATCTAGCGTCGTGAATAGGTACAATGTCTAGACCCCGAATATAAGACGACCCCCCACTCTTATTTCAATGCAAAAACCACCGTCTTATATTCGGGCCAATACGGTAATCTTTTTTTTTTTCGTGAAGCCCTTTTCGCATAGTTTGATTCACACATTCTACATAACAAAGCAGATTGTCTGATCAGGGAATCCGCGTAAGGAGTCTTTGAGAAGACAGGTTATTGGAGGATTTAATGGAGTGTGTGTGCGTGTGTGTGATTTTTTTTTTCTTTTTTAATGGCACTATTTTGCAAGCTCTTTTCAATCGCACCAAACAGCAGCCCACACCCTAAAAATGAATATCAGGCGCTTCCCCCTTTCCACTGCTGACAGACCCAAGACTGGAAAACTGGTTTCTCTCCCCGGCCTTGCAATTTACAGGTTAAGATTATTCCTGAATGCCAGATCTGGTCTGCCCCCGTCATCATGCAGCCACAGCTGCTGATCCCTAGCAGCCAACCTTGTCTTCATCCTGCCTCCACCAGTCACCTGTCAGATTCAGCCCAAAGTGGACAGTTATTTTTCATTGGTTTTAGATGTCTTTCATATCATGGCTCATTAAAGCGCAGCGCAGTAGGCACCATATTTACATAGGCTAGCGGGAAGTTTTAATTTGCGTCGGTACGGAGCATGACCGTAACTGAAGAGTTCAGCACCAAAATGACTTTTTCACAAGACAACCCCCGACCCGTCTGCTCTCAGCGTTCCCCCATCCATTCCCATCTGAAAACATGGAGCGTAATTGCTCGTGCGGGGCACAAAGACAGAGACGACTGAGCCTTCTCAGTGGACTCAAGTTGTGATCATTCTACAGTGCAGCTTCCAAACGTAGACATACATTTTCCTGGCCGATGTGCGCATTGCTCAGTCCAGAATTAGATCATTCTCCCATCTGCAGACAGACACAACTTTCACTCCACTAATAATGTTTTACAATTGTTTAACTACTAGAAATTATGTTGGTATTTTTTTTAATTATCCCAATCACTGCAGCATGAGCTTGCAGCACTTCTTTCAACCCCCCCCAACCCCCAAATATTGTGATCGATGTGCTACTATTTTGATATGTTCTATTTGTTTTAAATAAGCATCTCAAAAATCGATGTTGTGTCTGCGCATGAGAAGTCTTTTTATTTTATACACAATGGATGGAGGAATCCTCTGTTGAATTATTTACATGACAAGATAGTCAAGCTGCCAACTTCAGCAATTTTATCTCATATTGTGAATAGCAGAGGTATCACGCAATTTCCTTCTGACAAGATTTTGAGCAGAGATTTCTCCCATACAGCAGGCCTTTCCCGCTTTGCTGCGGAGAGACTTATATCAGCAGAGATACCTTTATCAGCCCGTGGTTCAAGATTCTATTGAAAAAGACAAGGAGGGATAGAGGCTAACCTCGTCATAAGATGCTCTGTGTCATTCCCAAAAATACATGAGCCAATGGGAGATTCAGCATTTGCAGCATCTGCTCCTCAAACATTTGCCCCCCCCCCCCCACCCACACACACATTTCTCAAAGGACCCGGCACTACAAAATGGCTTCTGTAGTTGCACTCCAAATAGCAGTCTGTTCATCATACATTGCCACAGAACGGGCTCCTTTCTTGTCCCACTTACCACCACCCCGATACATATGCAATGTCATCCACCATCCACACAAGAAAAACAACTCCTTGCCATGCAATCCCAACTTCAACTTCAATGGCCCTTCATCCTAATCGGCATCATTTTTCATCATCCCAAAAGCAACACACCACCCCTTTTCCACTCCAAACACCCCCGACCAAAATGGCTGAGATAATATGGAAAGCATAGATAGTCAGATCGACAAGCAGACAGACACATGGGCCATGTGATTTCCGTGTAATTTTGGAAAGCATATTGACAAACTTTGCCATCTGTCCGGGAGGGAGTGATGGCAGCGTGGAGCTCGTTTCCCGTCTGCTTGCTTTATTGCACTTATATGGAATACGATTTTTTTGGAGCAGGATGCAAGCTGGCGGAGCTGACAGGCATGCCCATACGACCGCATGTCTTATATCCAGGCCTACTTGCAAAACGGAACAACCGCGATTGTTGTATTAGAAGCAAAGTGTGCATCTCTACAGCAACAACAATAACAAGAACTCTTGTGTTACTCTCAAGTTTGCGACAGCAAATATAGGGATGGGAATTTCCTTCCATTGAACAGTTTTGCCTCTGTCTCTTGTGGCACCAGCAATTGTTAATTTGATCCAGTGAGCCGCAAATGGTCATACAGACACACACGTTGAAGATCACGTCTGGTTCAGCTGCTCCTTGGCTCTGGCATTAATACAGAGCAGATTGGTGGAGATCTGCAGCCCTTGTTGTTTGATCTTTCCTCCTCTTGCCACATTTCCTGGCACTGCCCTTCTGCCACACTGCGTGGCGCAGGCAGGACTGGCATGGCCTCAACGTGCCTGCCAGGTTTGTTCTCTGTCTTCTTCCCCTTCCAGCTTATCCCCTTATGCCTGCTCCATGCATTCAGTTGTGCACATTACAAGAGTTCCCTTAGCCCCGGCAACAACCTGGATTCAGGAGACCTTCAATCTGCTATGTTGACAGATAGGGGGGTTGGTACCGCGGCCTGCAGCGCGTGTAGAGCATGATTCTTTGTTCAAAAATCTAATGGTTGGATGGTGAACTGTGACGCCTTGATTTAACAGTTGGTACAGAAGAAACCTAATCCCAGAAGAAAAGAAAGGCGTGAGCCACCAGCGGCCAAAGACTTGCTTTGAACAAATACTGTATTTTCTTTTCCAGATACGCATCCGGTCCTACTTTCTGCTTACTCAAGACTGTGATTTGACCACTAATGTTTGTCGACTCTATAGAAATTGTGTAAAATGTCCCAATTGAATGTATGAATTCAAAGCAAATACATCTTGGCCCTAAAGAGAGCATCGCTGGCACCTATGTAATCGGGAGTATTTGTACAAAGAATAATGTCTCTGTGAACATGTTTTCCATTTCATCTTCCTCAAGTCGTGACGATGGGCAGTGGAAGACAATTTCAGTAAAAAGCTTCCATCCTTGCACTGGTTTACAACATTTATATCCTCAACTGTAAAAATCCGGAGCAGATATCAGCTTCACGGTCCTTTATGGATAACTGCTTCATTTGTGACTAATGACATTCGCGCAGTGATTGTTGCCCTAAATTACTTCAAGCTTAAGATGAAAGACTGGATAGCGCGCAAGAGACAATAAGTTGAAGAAGAGAGCAAGTGACACGTTCGTTAATGAGGCAGATCATTTTTGGCAGCTCCAGGGTCAAAAGCAGAATTTAACTATAATGATAGAAGATGAGAAGAGGTACGCCGAGTTGGAAACAGTCAAGGAAAAAAAGAGAAAGAGAGAAAGATTGAACTGTGCAATCATGAACATCAGGATTGGAAAGTGGTCCAAAATATTGTGCTCATTTTTAATTGGTTTGTATTTGCCCCAAAGATGCAAGACAATGTGACACTGAAATAATAATTGCATTAATCAGTCGAATAAAGGAAACAATCAATTCATGATTCATTAACCGTATGAGTAATTTTAGGGGCAACTATCAGCAGTGTGGATGTAGCTTCTCTAATGAGTCGAATTTATATTTTGTTACTGGATGCCCCTTGTCAATACACTGAAGAGGAAATATTCTCGGTTTGAGGCCCCAAAACAAGAAAAATGAACTACATTTTTAAAAAGAACTTTATTTAGCCACTTCAGATATGTTGGTTACAGTCATTTGTCATTCAATAAAATTGGTCTCATTACACTGATAAACAGGAATTGTACAATTTCGGGTGCTCAGCGTTAACATGTGCATAGCTTTCATTTTCGTGTCAGCGCAAGTCTAGTCTAGTGTGTTTGGAGACATGTGGCACCTCTCTGGGTGTTCCGGTGCACCAATTTGCCTTGCCTTTGACTCATATCGACATTGTCGTCACAAAAAGTAGTCTGCGCTAAGCGTAAAAAGGGAGTATCGTCATTTCCGGGGGAAATGGTCTAGTTCAGCGTTGTTTGCGAATTTGCACTACGCCTCAGTGGGCGTTACTTCCATGCCCCATGGTGCATCTCGCAATTTGATGAAAAAAGGTAGAGTCAATTTTAGACTTGATAAAAGGAGGTTTATTGTGCAGTGCAGGTGGCAAACCGCAATTTTGGTCTATGCGATCCAGGCGCAGGCAGACAAATTCAGCGTTCCACAGACGTGTGTGGTGGATGTCACCGGATTTCATTCATAAATATGAAACCAGCGTGGGACAGCCCCCCTGAATCATTGTAGAGATCAATTCTTTGAACGAATTATAATCATCATCATCTGAAAACTATTTTTATAGCACCCCCGTCACTAATGGGGGGAGGTGGATTCACACACAGACGCATAATTGGGGGTGGAAGGCGTCCATCACATGAAGGTTCAACTCCATCACTCCATCATTTGCAAGGAGAGATCTTGCAGTTTACCTGCCAATGTCGTGGACTGACCCCACCAAGTATATTTCTGTTTCCACCATGTACTGCATTCCGACCACCCTGATTTGACTGCAAATGAGAATTCCTGTCACCATTGATCTGGAAAAAGTTTTTTCCCCTCTCACAATGACGCACAACGGTGCAAACACCCCAACCGGGCCAGTTCTACCTGTGTTAAGTCAAGCTGAATACCAAAAGAAATTCCATTCAAGCGCACAGTTAGATTGCGCTTTCCACAAGCCTTAATACCAAAATAGGGCCCTCAGAGTCTCCTGTTATTGATTCCCCCCGTTTGAGCCACAAATTGGCTTCTATTTTTGGGGAGTGTCTCAAAACGCGCACAGGATCACCGATCGTCTCCAAGGCATCGCGGGCAACATATGGAGCCCCCCAAGTTAGTCGTCAACATCTCAATCGCTCTTGTGATTGGTGCACCACCAACTGCAGCCCTCGGAGAGCTAATTAGAACACCTTGTGCTCAAAATCTTGTTTCGAAGTTGCTGTGGGCTGCATCAGACCAACCAAGGCAGGATCCGTATTGCCTCCGAGATAATACACGCAATTTGCATATAATGCCAACGTTTGACGTTCTTCTGCAACGGCTTAGCTGCTCTCAAAAAGTGTGCCGCGCATCTGATCATTTTACTGCCTTTTGTATTTAACAAGAATGGTTGGACTAAGGCTTGTAGTTTGCATGGATATTTTGATGCTTTGGTGATCCCTAATTATCGCTCCCTCTTTATTAAACTAGTGATTTGTAGCAGATATAAAGCTTGACATTTGGGTTTCCGACAATGCATATTTAGCTGCGGAGTAATTAAGCTCTAGCAGCTTTCATTCATACCTGCCAGAGTGTAGTACTGAACGGTTACACAGTGACGATTTCAATTAATGAAAATGTCTAAAGCAGCATGCACGTGGGATCACTGTGCTGGGTCTAGCTTGACGATATTTGTCATGCGCTGTAAGCCTACACAATTACACAGACCGAACATAGTAATTGCTGTGTAGAAGCTCTCCCAATGTTATAAAAATGGAATTACCTTGAAGGAAAGTGCTTGTGGCTCTAAGTGGAAGAGGGAGGCGGGGAGCATAATGGGGGACAAAGCAGCAACCTTTAACCGAACTGTACATCATGATTCACTTTTAAGGGGAGGAAAAAAATAAATAACGTCTGAAAGTGCAATGATTTCTGTGATTTAGGGGAGCTGGTGAGAAGCGTATTACTAGAGGTGACAGCCAGTGGGAGATAGGCAGGTTGTGTTGAGAGGAAAGGATAAGAGGCTATGACATTATGTCTGCGGGGTTAAGGTGTCAGAGTCAAAGCGTGAACCACTATTACTGGATCAATACTTCTCAGTTTTGCACTTATCTGGCCAGATGGCAAGCTGCATTACTGGAGATACGCTAGCACTAATTGCGACGGACTGAATACTTTATTTTCGAGACTGAAAATGAACTCTTTAATATCTTGGGCCCTTCATTCATCAAAGATCGCATTTGTAGGCTCATTCTTTGGTTTTGGTGAGGACCATTTTCCGGCTAAAACGTAATGGAACAAGTGCCTTGTTTTTGCTTTCAGAAGAAATATTTCACCGAAGCAATGTCCATTCTCGTACGTGGAAAACATTGTCGAGTCAGAGAGAGACCCAGGAAAGTGTGTACTACTTTCAAGTCTTTCATTAAACTTCAGAAGCTTGTGAGTTAATCCTCGTTGTACACGGAACAAAAAGTCTGCATTCAACAATTAAAAAAAAAAAAAGCCAAGAGAAGTGAGAGGGGGAACTGGCCTGATCGCTACGTATTCATATTTCGTTGCAGGCGTTATCACTTAAAAGGCTTTCTAATTACAACAACAAGACAAAAACTCCTTGGATTCCTTCCAGACCCGCTAAATGATAAAATAAGCTTGCACTCTCTCTCCTTCTTAATCTCTGCAAAGCACCTTGGAGCCTCATCTCCCAAATACAGGCGAATGAATGTGAAAATGCCATTTAGAGATGCAGGTGTGACATTTGATAAGAAACTTCTGGATTAAATATGTTCTGCTAATGAGCAACCCAGCTACCCCATCAGGGCAAACTATTGGTGGGATTGTGTGCGAGCTGATAACATTCCACATGCAAACATCCAAATTCATTATTAATAAACAGCCGCAGTCTCTCTATCACACAGAGTGTGCGGATCCTTCAGTGGAGGGACGGGGAGGTTGCGTCTCATTAAGGGAGCCAAAGGAAAAGAAGGGGGAGCTCTGGGTGGGCTATGTACAAGCGCAAGGGTATCATCTGTTTTCATATTTAGCTGTTTGGGGCTTTTTTTTGGGGGGGGTGGAGACGATTTCAAAGGCTGTGTTAATGTTGCATTGACTGTTGGAACAAAAGGCTTGAACGTTTCGAGGGATCTGGCAGCAAGCTAGGGCTAACTCGGCAAATAGGGCGAGCGGGCGCATCAGTGGGAGCAGTAAACTAGGAAGTCCCTGGCCCCGATTTGACATTTAGAACGATTTGGAGAAGATTACAGCGCCGTTACTGCTGAAGCTGTTAATGTGGCTCTGTAATGAATGGCGGGGGGATATGACTGTCGTGCACGCCGTCGTGGGTTGCTTCAGACACACACTTTCAAAGAACGGGGGACTCTTGGACGGTATCGCGGTCATCGTCTCAGGCTGCAAGGCTCAGTGGCAAGGAGCCGGGGGACTCATGGAAAACTCCAGCGAGGGAAGCTTCCTCCATCTTGTCAGTCTAAACCAGCTTAGTTCAGCCAGCCAGCAAAGTGTCTCGGATTGACAGGCAGGCGCGTTGTTATTCGGACCAGTAACTGGAAGTCCATGTCTGCTGCATGCCTGGAAATATTTTATATTCAAATATAAATTAGAAATGGAATGTGTTATTTCAAGCCTAGTAAATGGCTGTGCACTCTTTCAAGGTTCACACAAACCTTCTTCTAAAGGAAGAAAAAAAAGGGGCGGGGCGGGGGGGGGTCAAAACAGCTTTAGGAATTTTGCCACTGCTATGTTTTGACAATTATTATTTTGTCCTGTCGGCTTTTTAGCAGAACACACAAAATGATACCTCGTGGCACAAATCCTACAGAGAAATGTAAACATATTTTTTTCTAAATCCTTGTTGTCTGCAGAAGTAAAAGCACAGGTAATTTTCGCATGTGCAAATGAAGGTTGCAGGTGTCGCCCGTTCGTTTAAACATGCTTTATGATGTTAATTAGTCGTTAGCGTAATTTCCAGCGACCGCCGTCGAGCGTGAGAAGTTCAGAGACCTGCCGTTAGCAGAGAGTCAATGCGGTGGCACCGTTTCAAGAGGCCCCCGCATCTCCCAAACAGGATGGCCGGTGATAACGAACAGGTGATGGGGCCTGATGCCTATGGCGGCGGGATATTGCAAAGACAATTGAATTCATAGCGAGGAATGTGTCTTCTGGACAGCATATCAAATGTTAAAACAACGCACATTGCATGCAATTTGCTTATGCAGAGGGGTGATAAACGGTGGTTATTTAAAAGATAAACAAAGAGGGGATCTTGAGCAGTAAATTGTGCATGTGTGTTTATTCCCGATGAGTAACGCCAGAGGTTTATAGTCCCCGACACAGGCAGCAGTACTTTATGGCCTCTCTGTTTGTGTGATAGTAGTATTTATGATATTGGAATTTATGTCGCGCTGTACTCACACTGTCTGTGTCTCAGTCATGGTGTGTATTTAAATCTACTTGGGGAGATTTTGTATTTGTCTTGTGCGTGAGTTAAAGTCTCTGGGTAACGAGAGGTCAGCTTGATGATACCGCATTCCCTATGAAGGAAATCCAGCCCGCTAAGGTTAAATACGACGTTCCGCGACTGAATGCCATTCATTTTGAAGACTTTCATCTCCCCGGCCAGCAATGGCTAATCGTCACCCGCTCACAATGACATTTCCAGTCCGCTTCACCCGACTCCAGACATATTTGCTCGCCCGTGCCACTTGTGCCCTGTTAAGATTTAAACTGCAAACATAAAATGCAGACGATAACCTGCAGAAAGCTAGAGAGGGGCTTGCCTGCCAACATTATTTTAAAGACCGGATCCGTGCGCTGCAGCACAGCAGTCGGGAGCGATTATCTACTGTGATCCTTCTCCGACGCCTCAAAGTCATTCATCTGCCGATCCTGTACGCCCCCCCTCCTCACACACTCACACACACACACACACACACACACACACACACACACACACACACACACGCCAAGCTCTATGCAAAAGCGGACCCCTAATCATGCCGACACCGTGTGTCAGTGCCGTGGATGAGCAAGGCCTAGAGATGAGAACGGCTCTGTAAACATGGGCAGGCAGCAGGGAGCTTCTCCCTTCCCTACATTGCTCAGAAAAAGCAAACGGGAAGATTTAGGGATTTTGCCACCGCCTAACTTTGTTGTATCAGCTCAGGGTCTTTTTCGGGGGTGCTGCGTATGAGATATTGTTCTTAGCTTGCCAAGTGCCTCCTGCCTGTTATAAGCTGTCTTTTGGCGATAGCATTACAGAACGCTGGAGATATATATTTTTTTCCCCTGCTGTGAATTGATCACTTTACTGCATTGTACGTATCTCCTCCGTTCTCTGCCATTGACTTTAGTGACTACTCCTCATTGACCACTGTATTCATAGACCTTTTTTTACCCCATGACTATTGATTTGGAACTATCGTCAGACTTGCATGAATCGACTGTGCATCAACAGTGCTCTTTCCATAAACAGGCTAATACTAATACTATTGGCTGTGGGATGTTTATTAACAACAGTCAGATGTGGGGGTTTTTTTCCCTTGCCGGGATTCTATTATGGAGCATGCTCCCGCCTCTTGTTTGGATACAGACGTCATTTAAAGACCGATCTTAATTGACTTATTTTTTTCCACGCGTCTGTCGGAGCTTGTGCATCCACCGCAATAAGAGCCTGCATCCACCATTGGGCCACACACAAAGTACCAAGTTCAATTTTACCATTCATAATGAATGCAGCCTCGCCATTCAAATGCAGCCATAAGCACACAGCAGATAAGAATTTAATTAAATGTAGATTAAAACCAAACAGGAAAACACACTTGCTGATAATTTTTTATCACGTCCCCTGGTCATATTTTTTTTTCTCCGTATACTTTCGACTGGTTCTTCCTTGGGCTACGTCTTTTCAGCTTGCCAAAAGTGGCGAAACACCTCGCACATCTCACCGTGGCGCCGTGAGATTGTGTAAAATGCAAAACGAGGGGCGGTCACACGATTAATCAGAATCCTCGTGTCTGGGGAGGTTGGAGGCTGGCGGAGGATTGAGGGGAGGGGGTGGAGGGGGTGTTCCGAGGTGCAAGGAAGGAATTAGTTTCTTCATCCCAAATTTGCATCATATTCCAAAGGACAATCCCACTACTGTAGGCAACAGGAAACTGCAGCAACAATTAAATATGTTCTACAATGCTGAAGAAATGTCACCTTCAGTGTGAAATTGTCCCTACTTGCTAAACACGATGTTACAATGAGCTCCTGGAAAGCATGTCTGAACACAGAAAGCCACTGCTCAGTGTGGTAAACATTCAGGCATCAGTCGTGTGGCAAACTCCACTGGTGACACTCCCGTGAGGCAATTTAGTTAATTTTGGGGTTTATTTGAGGCTAATCAGTCGTTGTGGTACACTCGCCTGACTTGTGTGCGGGTAGCGTGGGATCAGTTCCCACTCAGTGACGTTGTGGGTGTGAATAATCGTGAAACCTACGACTGACAGGCGACCAAGTGTTCAGGGTGTGGTCTGTTTTCGGCCCGACATCAGCTGGGAAAGACACCATTATTTGCCTTCTTTTTTAATAAATCTCTTTTAGTAAGATTAATTCTATCTTTTTCCTTGATAGCTTATGCTATCATCTTCTTGATGTGAGCAGTTCGCGACATGCTCCGGAAGGGGACTCGAATGTGAAGCTATGGACTGGCGAGAACCGGGCATTTGCATTAATGATCCGGGGTTGCGAACAGAATGTTGGTGATGATGCATTACATTTGAACACAACCACAGTGGCCGCGCGCGGCGTGCCCGCCCGCGTGCTAGCCGCCCCGCTACTGCATCAGAGTTCCACTCTATTACCCTCACGCAGGCGTTTGGCCTTTTCTGTGGGGAAAAGAGCAATTTCCTGTCGCAGTCTGTTTGATCAAGTGCTAAACCCTTGTGATCAATAGAGAGACAGATGTCGGCTCCAGATGGCCGCGTGGTGATACCTGGGGCAGCGTAGGGGCTTGCCAGGACGACTGAATGGCAATGAGCTAGGGCAGCGAGTGTGCGCCCCGATGCAGCAACTATCGAGACACAACGCGATGGACGCAATTTGGCCTTTGTAGACACACATTATTTCCTTTCGATCCAAAATGACAGAAAATCATAATGATCACACAGTAAGTATATTGTAGAAATACAGTGAGGGCAGAGACAGAGGGCATCGCAAAATATTACACATGGCATGTTGATGTATAGAATATGAACAGTTTTTTTTTAAAAAGCCTAAATCAACATAAATGAACTCATTGAATAAGCTAATTCCACTCTTCACGATCAGAACAATAATGTTTGAATTCCAAAGTGGAGGACAGGTGCATCTCTGTGGCTCGGTCGTTCTGGAGAGGAAGAAAAGAACTGCCAGCAGCAGAAGACCAAAAGTAGACCTCTCCAAAAGGGGAGAGAGACAAGGCAAGAGAGAGGCTCCCAGTTTTTAAACGGCGAGCATTTGCATTAGGCTGGCATCCACCATACACCCCCACACACACACCCTCCACCCCCAACACACACACTTGCACACACAGAATGGCCAGCCAGCCCATGTGGTGTAGGGCCGGAGCCATGTTGGAGAAGACACTGAGGCACGTGGCAGTGGCTTTGCTGCGCTCCCAGAATTACAAAAAAAAAAAAGAAAAAAACTCCCCAACCAGAGCCATTCACATGCTTCCGCCGAGCTGTGATGGATAAGTGGGGGCGTCGCTGGGGTCCACAGCTGGAGGGAATGGAGGTGTCTGCATCGGTCGTCAATCAAATCGTGTCCTGTCAACAAGGGGTCTTTTGGTCTCATTAGTGTGGCCTGGTCTGGACAGGTTTGCGACGAGCCTGCCGCCGCAGCAGGGGCCGCGGTAAACACATGTCGACTCGCCACAACCAGGACATGAGCAGAACTACCCGCTGAGAGAGATACTTAATAGAGTCCTCAACGGGACGAACCTGTCCAAAAAAAGAAGAAAGCAGAGCAGAGTGTGCTGGAGGAGCCAGGCAGAGTTTTTTGTCTCAGTGTGTGTGCGTGTGTGAATGTGTGTGTGTGAGAGAAAGAGACAGAGAGACGGAGAAAGAGAGAAAGAGAAAGAAAGAGAGAGAGACAGAGAGAGCGCGTGCAAATGAGAAGAAACCGCTTGCAGTGTAGGAATCTGTAACTGTCTGACTGACAACGCAGAATCCATTTGGACCCAAATTTGAAATTGCCCTCTTTACTCTATCACGTGTACAGCGAGAACAATTCATTTGCTTTGAAAAATAAAACAAGAAAATAATTGTCATCAATCCAGTGAGTACCGTCCTTAAAAGGTTTCCTCTCGAGATCGTCCTAAATTGACAATGCTTAAAGTGTGAAATATTCCTGTTTCAATTCAATGCGTAATTGCAAAAAGGTATTTTTATGGGGCATTATGAAAGTAGAAATTGGAGTTGTTTGCACTCTAATAGAGCAAACTAGATTCTCATTCACGTCTTATTATTTTCTCCTTCAGAATGATTACAAGACTATTAGCAAGCAAACATCGCCTGCCAGAATCGTCGTCGCTGTTCAGAAAATCTCCAAGAGACGTGCCTGATGAAATGTGTTTAAATTTCAGTCTCAAATTTCATTTTAACATTTTCTGAATCATAACCCCGCTCAATTATTATATATTAATGCCTTAAACAATTATTAATAATTACTTGACAGGCATTTTCCAGTAAAGTACAATGGGAATGACGTATGTGTCTATACCGCATGTGTGGATCTTCTCCCTCGGGGACTTTTTAATTTGCAGAATGTGGCCTGCATGTCATTCGCTCGAGGCCATCAGCTGCCAGTATGCCGACAAAAATACTTGATGCTAAAATGTGTCCGGTCGAGGCATTTGTGGAGTCATGGCAAGCTCCGTCCATAAATATATTTTAACGATAAAAATACTTATTTGTGTGTGTGTGTGTGTGTGTGTGTGTGTGTGTGTGTGTGTGTGTGTGTGTGTGTGTGTGTGTGTGTTTAATGTTGAATTAAAAAAAAAATAGAAGTGTGCATTTACAGTACTTTGCAGTTATTTATTTGACAATATTCAAGCGCATGTTATATTTAATTTCCAGGTCCATACTGTGTGTAGTGGGATGATTTTTTATGTAAATACAGTTCCGATGACAAAAAGATCTTTACCTACAAGCAAAGATGTAAAAAGCACACACTGCTCTGGTGGCATGTGGGCTTCATCTCGCATCCACTCGCAGGAGCTTGAACATGAGAAGAGTGCCCCCTAGTGGCCGCATTAAACCTGAGAGGGACAAAGTGAAATCTGTCAGTGCCTTTAGTGAAACACCTGCCAATTTGACTTGGGTGAATCGTCAATAACAGTGAGCTACTTTAAGCGCGAGAGTGGCATCCATGTCTCGCTCTTAAGCGGGCTCCCTTTCCTTTCTGCTTGCTCTGACTGCGACGATGGCGAGTCACCCGACTGTGCGCAACTGAGCCATCCACAAACAGTCCAAATATTTACCGGTATTCATGAGGCGGTTTTGTTTGGACTTTGTCAAAGCAGCGTCTGCTGTCAGGTGCAGATGCAGATATTAGTCATCCTTCCATTATTGATGAATCATCGGACTTTGACTTGACCTCCAATGAGGCTGGCTTTACTTAAAATGGGGAAAAAATCAAATAAACATGTGGCATTTAACAGCATGCAGCTACTTGATATTCGTAGGTGTGTGTGATGCTTGTTCCCATTTGACCAGGAGGAGTTGAAGCCGATTTCAAGACAAGAAGAGTAAGATCTTTTAATTACAGCCCTCACTAAGGCTTAAGGCACCACTGGCTTCATTTCGCAATCAAGAGCAGTGGCTAGCGCACAGCCAATAGAGATAGACGTGCGCTGAGTGCTGCTTTCGCCTGGATAGCCAACACACACACACAAAAAAACCCCAATCCTTATTAAGTTCAGCGTAGAAATCAACTTTTCTTCCTCTCGATAATTGAACAATTTGCTTCTGTCCGGATTAGGAAATTATTTCGGAAATAATCCCATCCGGGGTCAAACTGTTGCCATCATAAACTTTGATTTAATGTGCTGTTTTAAGTATCATTTGAATATTGTAAAAGTAGGTCAACCCGGAATGCCAAGACAATAAAAACATCAGACGAGCAGGGTGCAATTTCATCAAAGTTGATTTGTGCCACAAATATGAGAAGTGTCTTGTCGTTTCTGGTTTTCTTGTCTCAAAAGGGCCCTTATGTTGAGGCCGCTGTTGCGGAAAAGCAAAACGTGCATGGAGAGTTCCTTGCTGCTCGCTGAACTGAGGTCTTGTGCATATTTCTCCTTCGCAAACGTTGATCTCAATCCAAATTGTGCAACCTGGGGCGTGTTCCAATTTTTGTGAAGTGCAAGCCGGCCCCCCTCCCTGTTATAAATGACGCATGATGCATGCGTGGGCCTCCGTGACTTTTCCCATGAGCGCTATTGAACCCGTGCTGTCATATGTGCGACTGTACTCCAGATCCATAATGGCCTCTGCAATGTTAATGTGTTTGGACAGATGGAAGAGGCAAGTGCTGATGTGCTTAACTACGCATTTTACAGCGAAACTATTAAAAGAGTTGTGCTGTTTACACACCAACATTTGAATACCTGTCTTCAGGCCAGTTTAATTATCCGAGCCCTTCTGTTATTTCTGCCGCTTTGTTGTCTCGCAGCTTTGCACAAGGCACGAGATTTGTTTGCGACTTCATTAAGATATGGTGGCGCGGAGCTGTTTGCGGGGAGCAAAAAATAAAAACATCCGGCTCATGTATCTGACTTGGCCCTGCCTCCCCCATAGATACTGTACCACTATTCTATTCCATTGAAGCGTTTTCTTATAAAGTCATTTAACTTGAAGAAATTAAAACAAAATGCCCTGTGATGTCTGCACTTTGAAATCTCTCGTGGCTCGTGCCCCCGGTGAGTCATCCTGAGACGTTTGATTAGTTTGTAAGTACTTACAGAGGGGGAGAAAGGGTTTGCATTGTAAATGTGTTTCATGAATTTCTCTCATATGCTCATCTTCAACCGTGTGTTCAAATAAAGCATTAATCAAAAGCAAAACGGCAAGAGGGCATTTCGCCAGCACAGCTCGAGTCTCGGGGCCTCAGTGAGCTGCCGGATAGGGTATTGAGAGACTTTTCGGAAGCAGTGGTTTTTAATTATCTGGACCACGTACAGGATGCCGTTTTGATTGTTTTAATGAGGCAGCTGGCCTATTGTCTCTCCTTAATTCCTCCATTGTTTTTAGAATATGTCATAGTTCTTTATTCTTTTATCAGGTGCTCTGCAGGAGGATTTAGACAATAGCCTTCATTCCAACTGCATTGGCTACTGCACAAAGGCAGCTCGGTGCAGACAGTTAGCAGGCAAACAAGTGCAAATCACAAGCTGCACTTTTCCCAGCCTTTTCGCCCAGTTTCTTGACTCCCCGTTGGTCTTTCGCTCTCGCCCTTGACCTCACTCCTCGTGCATTCATTCGCACAAATTACACTATTATCACAGCCGGCTCACCTGGTTTTGTGATTTGAATCGTCATCTTTGGAAACGAAGTTAGCAGTGGCACATTAACAACAACATTGCACCTTGATGGAATGCTCTTCAGGTCTGATGCAATCCTCTTTTTTTTTTTTAATCAATATAAATACCGTGCTCCAAATTATGAAGCATTGGGGGAGGGGTTTCTTATCGAACCGATCTCCCACGACGGTGGACACCACTGCAAACTACAACGGCAAGAGGTATAATTTTAAAATGTTGAACACATTGAGATTTTTTTTTTTTTTTTTCCATCATTTTTGTGATGGATCTCACACTGGAAGCAAGTGTAGTACACTACATACTGTAGCTCTGATTATAGCTAGTTATGTCCCCCCCCCCTCCTCCTATACCGTAATCCAGCAGTTCCAACACATATTTCAGGTTGCAAATAACCGAAACCAGCAGAATGCTGCTTTAGTGTTTTGTTTCGCTCAGGAAAAAAAAAGTGGTACATCCAGTTCTGATACTCATTTCCAGCATTTGGGCACACAACAGATGGATCTGTCGCACCCTTGGCTGCAGGGATGCAATCTGACTGCATATTCTGCTGTCAAAAGCAGTAAAACATTTCAACACACTGCGCATAATCCGCCTCCTTTCAGCTGAGGAGAGTCTACGGTGTCTTTGATAGCCATTGATCCCGAAACCCTGATTTGTATCTCAGCGTGCGGGATCTGGTTCATAATTCTCTTTGTATGGTGCGAGCGTGCGCTAACTAAAGAGATCCATACAGAGGAGAGAAACTTTTGTGGCTATGGCTGTGATATATTCCCCTTCATTGTCAGTCGCCGTTTGTATCTACCTTGATTGTAACTTGGGCAGACAGTAGAGAGGAGTTTTGTTATTTTAATTAGGAGATAAAAATTCAAAGGGCCTCTCCAGGCAGTGTGCGCTATGACAGAATCAAAACCAAGAAGTGGAGCGCCCTGAAGTGCGCGTCTCATCACAGTCGATTGGCCGACAGATAGGCATTGCTATTTAAACGTGTGACGTGCGTCCGCGCGCACGCACACACGCGCGCGCACACTCAAAGAGAGTAAGCCTACACACATGGGTGGCATATTTTAATACCATTTCATTCCTTTGACACATTTGTGACGGTCTAATTTTCAATGCTCCAGATAGGAAGTGCTTAAATCAAGACAGCGATGCGAAACCCCCAATTTTGCATCAAAATAAGAATGGAGCCTTCTTGAAAGGTAGAATGATTTATTGATATGGCACAATGCTGTAAACTCCATTTGCGTTCCGTTTCCAAGGTGTTGCGCCACGTCTTCTAAATCCACCTGGATGACGTGAATTGTGTTCATCGAGAGCACCTTCGTGCTGTCGACGGGCGGTTTAAAACCGAGCATCTTATAGGGTTTATGTAAACATGAGTAATCAGTGTTACACACGTGTGAGGGCTTTCTCAGCGACCGACCCCCATCCCCCCGCCCCCACCCGCCTTCACGCCTCTCCTCAGGACTCTCTTTATTCCACATCGGCTAGGGCTCAAATCACGTCCCCTCTCAGCCTGACACTGCGATGGTATGTTTGCACATCTTTGAAAGCTAACAGCGTGCTTTAATTAATTGTCCAGCTTCCCGCAGAAACAATGTCCTAATTCTGCCATTTAGCGGGAGCGTATCATAGTTTGTTGTTATCTCTCCAGCCAGATTTTTGTAAATAGTCACATTAAAAACTTTAATCTCTTCAATAGAAAATGGAGTGCAGCTGAAAGCCTGTCATGTGTAGAGATAAATATTATCTAAGCTAAAGCATTCCCTCTCTTCTTCTACCTCCCCTCATTCGCCCCCAGGCCCCTCCTCCTTTGACACTCCATAAATAACATTTTTTAAATGAATCCCTACTTTCGAAACACAATCCAATATGGAGGACCTATTTCACTGTTCTATGTGAAAAGAGCCTGTTTGGTTGATTTTGCGACACCCTTGTGAGGAGCTTTGATTTTGTTTTTTTTTTCGTAAATTCAGATTTTTAGCTTCGTTTTATGTACCGGTAAACGTTTAGATTCCGATGGTGTATTGATATAGTGACATGGATAGTTTGGCTCATAAAAATCCCCTTTTGCTACATTGTGGCTTGACAGCTTTGAAAGACATAAGGCAGAAATGGCAAAAATAACTTTGACATTAGCTTACTAGTTGTTGCTGTGCGTGTTAGCTCTATATTGGTGCTGCAGAATTGTCCAGTCTCTGATTTGCAGAGTGCTGGAACTTCGTTTCTGAGATGAGAAGTTCGTCCATACTCACACTTCAGTATCTTTTTTATTCTACTCACGCACGCACACAAAAAAACGGGAGTTGCTGAAACAATGCATAATTGCCCTGACCTTTAAGCCTGGATTTACTCGCCGTGCATGCAATCAAGCTTCTCACAAAGCAAGCACTTCAACATCCTGCCTGTTTTGTCCAGGTGGCCAACTGTGGTGCACCACCACCAAGAACATGATGGAAGGCGAAGAGCTGGTGGCATTTGCAGTTGACTTTGACTCACGTCTGCAGGCAGTCAACCACATGTCTTTGAGCGAGGGCATGTACCCGGCCAGGCTGCTGGACAGCATCCAGCTCTTGCCGCAGCAGGCTGCAATGGCTTCCATCCTACCCACTGCAATTGTCAACAGTAAGTTCACTGCGCTGCGATGAGATGCGCTTTTATTTCGACACGTGCGCTTCTTCTGGCGCACACACACACACACACACACACACACACATAGCTTGCCCATGGTCACCTGCTTAACAAGGAGCGTAGATTAACCCAGATGAGTCTCTGCATTGGCGATAAGAAGCAACGACCTTGAAGTTTTGGGTTCACATAAACACTGAGAGGATCGGACTAACGTGTTAATTGCAAACTACAGGCCTCATGCAAATGGTGTGTTTGTTTACTTAGCAAGGGCTATCTGGGTTCAGCTCAACGGGGAGGTAAGCAGATGGTCCAGTGTTCTTGTTTGCCCTTGAGAAAGGGCACAAACCCAGTGGTAGCATTTCAGCAATATGCGGCAGCGAGAAATTGGAAGGAAACGCTTTGGGACGTCGCCTTTGGGAAGCAGCGCCGTCGAGAATGGAAAGAATCATTTCAGGCCACGGGACAGTGCAGTGTTTTTCTTTATCTTGCCCCACTGTACCCTTTCAAAATCTTGACAAGCTCGCTGTTTGTGTCCCTCCAGAGGACATCTTCCCCTGCAAAGCTTGTGGGATCTGGTTTCGCAGTGAGAGGAATCTACAGGCCCATCTGATGTACTACTGCAGCGGGCGGCAAAGGGAACCTGAGACGGTTGTTGAAGACAATGACAATGGACCCCACCAGACGTCCAGTGTGTGCCCCTTCCCACAATGCAGCAAGACCTTTTCAGGGGCCAGGGCCCTGGAGATGCACCTGGCCGCCTCACACAGTGGTGAGTCACGCCAACAATGACAGACGATGCATTCGGATTCACACTCAGCCCTTTTGTTTGAATAATGCACAATTTCGATCGAGAAAGCGACAGGATTTTGGATTTACAGCATATTCTTCTCCTCGTGTCAGCTCGCATCACTGACAATTTATCCCTCAGCAAATTAAAAAAAAAAAATCAAGTGCATGGGGATCTCCCTGGCATAATGCATGAGTGTTTGATGGTCTGTACCGTTAACTCTACCGGGGAACCGGGAGCCGAGATTCTGAGGTTGTCCTTTTTATCTCGCTCACAGGTGTCAAAATGGAAGAGAGCCTCCCTCCTGGCACCAGCTTGAAATGCACAATCTGTAACTACACGGCAGATTCTCTTATTACATTCCAGCATCACATCATGTCTCACCTGTCACAGGCGGCCTTCAGATGCAATCACTGCCATATCAGCTTTCAGAGCCACAGGGAACTCTTACAGCATCAGGACTTACATGGCCATGGCAACAAACTTCACAGGGAAGGCGACGCCACCGAGCATTCCCCCAGGGGGGCCGAGGAAAGCCTCCAGCAGCAACAGCAGCAGCAGGCCTGCACCGAGCCGGCCAGCAGGAAGGATGCTCTGCTGGGAAGCCCCAAGGGGGCCCTCAACAAGGAGACCGGCACAGACGGAGAGCCCGACAAGGCTGAAAAGAAGCCCACGCTGTCCGCTCAGAAGGGAGATGCCCACGCCGGCAGCAAAGCGAGCTTCTCGTACACTCGGATCAAATCTGAGCCCTCCAGCCCCCGTCTGGCCTCTTCCCCCGTGCAGCACAACATGCCTACGTTTCCCATGGGCCCCTTCTTGTCTCAGTTCGCTTTCTCCCAAGACATTTCAGTGGTCCCCCAGGCTTCCGAGATTCTCGCTAAAATGTCCGAGCTCGTTCACAGGAGACTGCGTCACGGAGGGAACAGCTACCCGCCGGTCATCTACAGCCCTCTTATGCCCAAAGGAGCCACCTGTTTCGAATGCAATATCACCTTCAGCAACCTGGACAACTATTTGGTCCACAAAAAGCACTACTGCAACAGCCGCTGGCAACACCTGGCAAAGTCACCCGACTTTTCCGCCCTTACCGACAAGGTCCCCGAGTCAGTGAGCCCCAACAGCGGCCACACATCTGTTAGCATGCTGAGTGGCTGCCACCCCGCTGAAGGCGACAGTCACCTCATGCAGTCGGCCTGCCTGAACTCCAGCGTGCTGGACCTGATCAATGCTGGCGCCAAAGGGCCCGACAAGGAGCTATCGGGGCAGGTGAAGAAGGTCTCGACGCCGACCGGGGTTGAGGATAGGCTGAACGGCAAACAGATCGAGGGGAAAAGCCCCGGTGCCGGCGGTCTCGTCGAGAGCGACAACGACCCGAGCAAGACCACGTGCGAAGCCTGTAACATCACCTTCAGCCGCCACGAGACCTACATGGTGCACAAGCAGTACTACTGCGCCACTCGTCACGATCCGCCCATGAAGCGCATGTCCGCCAACAAGGTGCCCTCCATGCAGAGGAACATGAGAACTCGTAAGCGAAGAAAGATGTACGAGTTGTGTCTCCCGGATCCGGACCATCAAAGGCCCCCCATGGGACAGCCGGGTTTCCTCGGCATCCATCCTATGAATCCTTGTACGTCCCAAGAAGCTGTGGACGGCCTCGGCGACCGTTTCCACCCCCGCTGCGACATCTTTCCAGGTATGGTCCCGAAACACCTGGAGGCCTCTCTGACTGTCACTAAACCTATTTTGACTCCCAAATGCAGCCCAGCGGAGCCCCAAGAGTTGGATGCCCCAATTGATCTCAGCAAAAAGTGTTCCCTCCTCTCTGACAAGACGTGTAGCTCTCCAAAAAGACTGTTGGACTACCACGAATGTGCAGTTTGCAAAATAAGTTTTAATAAAGTGGAGAACTACTTGGCACACAAACAGAACTTTTGCCCGGCGACGGCCGCCGCTACCGCTCAAAAGTCCCAACAGTCGCACCAACAGCCGCAGCATAACGAGACGGGCAGCCTGGACACGACCATGTTCGCAGATGTGAAGAACGAAAGCAACAACAACAACAACACGGGCGAGACCTACGATAAGAGCCCGAGCAAATGTGAAAAAAACGGCAAGGTGATGGTGCAGAACGGCGGCCTGTTCCCACCTCACCTGGGGCCCGTGCCAGGTCTCAAGCCTTTTGCTGAAGCCCAGCTCATGCCATCGAAAGATGAAAACAAGAACATGTATCTGCCCCATTGCCTTTATCCCGGAGCAATAAAGAAGATGAAAGGTTCTGAGCAAATATCGCCGTATTTTGGGATCAAGCCGACCGACTATGTGAGCGGAGGACCCGCGATGCAGGGAGAGGCCAGTGAACAGGAGCAGGGTGTTAATGGGGCAGGAAGCGGAGGTGAGGCGGGGGCTGCGAGGGAAGCGACCCAACAGCCCGCTGCTAATGGCTGCCCTCATCCTGGCAAGGAGCCTCTCCCCCTGCTGCCCAAAAACCGAGGCATGGTCATTGTCAACGGGGGACATAAGCCGGAAGAACGTTCGGGCACGGCGCCGCAACAGGAGAACCAGCCCCAGCCAGATGGCCAAGCAACTAATCCCTCCCCAACGTGGGCCGGGGAGAACCCGGCAGACTCCAACGAGAACATGTCACCTTCCTCCAAGTCCCCAAACGAGGATGCGGCACCCCCGGCCAACAAAGGGATCAACGGTTCCGGAAGTAGCAAGTACTGTCGCCTCTGCGATATCCAGTTCAACAACCTGTCAAACTTTATTACCCATAAGAAGTTTTACTGCTCATCACATGCTGCGGAGCATGTGAAATGAGAAGACAGATTCTTCAACCCAAAACCGCTTTCCTCCCAATCCCCATCACATTTGCCCTTGTTTCTGACTTTTGTTTTGGTACACTGTTTGCGTCTGGAATCGTGCATCACGCAGTGCTAAGAACTGCTCGTGGACAATCAAGAGAGGCTCCTGCTGTCCTTTTATGACGTAAACATGCAAAAACCTCGAAGGAAAACGAGAAGAAAACGAATCAAGAATTCTATCGGTGCCACTTTCACATTAATTTATTTCACAATCAGTATTAATGGGTCGTGATTTTAATTTAACTTCAAATGAAATTTCTATCAGAGTTGTTTGTAATGTTATTGTATAGTCATTCTTGTGTAGCACACACATTGTTTACATTGTAAGGTAGGCTCAATGAAACAATAGACAATACAAAAATGAGATGCATTTTAGACACAAAACTAGCTACTGAGGCACTTGTGTATTCTTATTTGCTGTAGCAACTTCAGTATATGCCCCAAATGTAGATTGCAGACTGCGACTGACCAAGTGTTCACCACTTGGCGGTGACCAACGGGCACAACGATGCGTTTCACATTTTGGCATATACCCGCGGCTTTGCATTCCTATGTGGCTGTTTGTCTGTCTTTTTTTCTTCAAGCCAGATGTGGACGTTTTCTTAAGGATGGCAGCGTTCTTGTATAGTACTTGTATTTCCGTTGAATGATACACTTTGGTCTCCCTTTTTGAAAATTTGCTCTCAATGCAATACTTTGTAAATGAGGGAAACGTTACTAAAAGCAGTATTATGAAATGGGGACTGTGCATATAATTATTTGTAACCCCTCTGCGGGGTGAAAAAAAAAAAGAATTATGTTTATTGCTAACAAACAACATGGGTGGGAGGTCAGTGGAAATACTGATTATCATTCCAGTGTCCTGATAATGGGAGAACATGTTTCTTAAAATGTTGTTGCTATGCATGTATATGGATGGAATTAAATTCCAAATCTGTTGGAAATTTTTATTTTGATGTGGTGTCATAATTAAACTTAAATCCTCAGGATGAACTACTGATGTCGGCTTTTCATTTTACCATCAGTTTTTGTTTGCAAGGACTCCATTTACAGCTTAAATTGTATCCAAAATCATTGTGGTATAGAAATGTGCAATATTTACTCTCAAATCAGTGATTTCAATTATCCATTTCGGAAGTCTATGCCTGGCTGTCATCTGACTCAAATCTAATGAAATGACAGATGGCAGAAAATAATGCAAACGATGAGAGGAATTCAGTGTAGTGGTTGTAAAAAGTCTGTACACTCCTGTTCAAATGCCAAATTTTTGTGGCATCATATTTTTTTTTTTTTTAGCATCATGTTTAAACAGAAAAGACCCATTTCAAAATAAGGTCACAATTGATATTTAAAAGGAGCATGCTTAAGTTCAAGGAATTTATGAATATCCTACCCCTCACTGACCAAATTAAAAACAATGCTGTTTTGCAGATACACCAAGAATAAAAACATATTTTTTCACCATAAAAGTGATCGATAACCTGTACAACTCAATGATTTATTTATTTATTTATTTATTTTTACAGGGACAAGTAAAACAAAATAACTGACCAAGTGGCTGCATAAGTGCGCTCGCCCTCTTCGAACTGGGAATGTGCTTGTGTTCAGATTGAGGCTAACCAAATAGTCAAATTCGTGTCAAATGGGAGTCTGCCAACACCTGCCACCATTTAGAGGGCATCTGCTGAACCCCAAACTAGGTTCACCTCTTCTAGTAGGCTTTCCTTTACATTGATTAGCTTTTTAGCAGAAGCCAAACGGTTTTGTGCAAGCACTGGCTGGGATTTGGACCTGCTCTGCTTTATAATTCCGTCTACTTCAGGGGTGCCAATTACGTCGATCGCGATCGACCGGTCGCTCGTGGACTGGTCCAAAGTCGATCGCGAGGGGTGTACAGTATATTAAAAAACAAACGAACAAAAAAACCCCAAAACGAACAAATATTTTTATGTCTCTGTGCATGTTAGTAATAGATATTTTATGTTAATAGACACTGCATCCTAATCATCCTATTAATCTCACTTTTGACAAAAAGTATGTAAAAAATAAAAGAAAGCAGGTCACCTTTAATTTACGGTGGCGGGTACCCTGCTTCACCGGAAGTTAGCGCTCAGCTGTCTGCAATGGAAGTTTGCGATTAGGGCTGTTGCGACATGGCTTTTATTATTATTATTATGATTATTATTTTCAGTCAACGTTCATTTCGTGTACAATTCACCGATGGCACTGGCAAAGAATGGCAATCCGAGAAGCATTTTAAAACGGTACCCGTGAGCTACGATAGTGAACCGGCTGCAAAAGTGGTCGCATGCCTCCGCATCAGGTGTCCCATTAAGGTAGGCAGTGATTTCCTTTTAACAAACTCATCAACTCTTGTGTCTGCTTTATGATCTGTTTCGTTCATCTTAGGGCCCGTTATGGTTGTTGCTCATCCTGGCATGTGTGTGTGTCAGTGCGTGCGGAACGGGTTGATCGAAAAGTAGATTTTAGGTCTAAAATGTTTGGGCACCACTGCTCTACTTTGACTAAATCCACAGGCAGGTGCTTGCAAAGCACAGTCGAAACGCCTGTTTTGATACCCCCAAACATACAGTATATGTATGTGTGTGTGTGTGTGTGTGTGTGTGTGTGTGTATATGTATATATATATATATATATATATATATATATATTTTTTTTTTTTTTTTTTTTTTTGTCGATTAAAGGGTGGGTGGGGAAGACCCTTCAACATGTAATGTCGTTTTTTCTGTGGCAGCGTGCACCCCACTCAGGTATTATACCCACATCTTTGGTTTGGGCACGCTGATCGTTGAGCTAAAGGTCTGGGTCACCAATTCAGCTCAAAACCATTCTAGAAAGCGGGTTGAGTGAGGTTTTTGTTCCAACCACACACTTCGAGCTGGCACATGACTTGAAATATTTACACATGACTTGAAATATTTTCATCAACAGGTGGGAAAGGTGTGTGGATAGACCTTTCTTGAAGTATATGGCCCCTCTCTTATTGCAGATTCAATGTGCAGATTATTGATCGGCAACCCCAATGCACCTAATTGCATTTATGTCTAGAGTGGGATGTTGGGGGGTGCTGTGGATGTCTCCCCGTTGCCCCCCGTCCTCTGCACGCCCCTGGCCGCAGGTCCAACTGAAGAAATGAGTCCCAAAGCATAATGATGCCACCACATTTCACTCTAGATTTGAGCAGTGCTTTGAAAGTATGGAAGCACAGTTCAACCTTGGTTTCAATGGCCCATGAGACATTTTTCTAACATGTTCCTTTGGGAGATTTCTGGTTTTTTGTTTTTAGGTAAGATAAGGTTTTCATATTGCCACATCCCTTACCCCTTAGCTCCGAACAAGAATGGTGATTGTTGTCATGGGTACTAAACAGCCAGCACTTGCCGAAAATTCCTGCTGCATACATTTTACTGCCAGTGTTCAGAGCGCCATATTTTCTCCTCTTGATCATGACCGTCTTGTGTGTTCCACTGTATATTTCATGCCTGAGACATTCTTTCATGCCCTTCTGCTGACTGAAAAATGAGATCCCCTGATGCCATGGAAGCTCTCTGTGGACCATATCTAGTGTTGTAAGATGTGACTGTCAGGAAAAGCCAACAAAAAAAAAATCTTAACCCATTCAGGGACAGGGGTTACAGCAGCAGGTGTGTGCTGACTGCCATTTAACATGAGTTGGAATGTATTTGGTTGATTTGGAACACAACCACATCCCCAGTGAGAGGAGCCTCTCAGTTGTTGAATTCACTTTCATGAAAAGATTTTGTTCTTCCCATTGAGTTGTGCAGGTTGTAGATCGAAAAAGCTTCTGCATCTTTCGATTGGTCAATTAGGTGGAGAAGCTGGAATAACAAAAAGATGTTCAGAGTCCAAATATTTCATTAAGCTTGTAGAGCCTCCAGTTATTTCTCCTCAAATGAAGCTTGCAATGCAGCGACAAATTGTTGTGGGGGGGAAGAAGAATAAAATTTATTACATGACAAACCTCACTGGTTTTGTCAATGATCTCGAGGCAAAAGTAAAAAAGGTATCTTGAATGTTAATTATACAACATCATATATCCGGTTCTGCCCAAGTCTGTTTGTTTTTTGTTTTTGTTTTTTTATCTTGGCCATGGGTCAGTGGCTTTGCTGTTTGGCTTGTCGCTGGCTGACTAGCTTCCTGAGGTAGTGGCTGATGGCAGATGGCTTCTTGTAGATCATTCGACGGTCTACTCCTTTTATGTGAATGTGATCGACGGATGGGTAGGACTCCTCCAGAAACTTCTTTTGAAGCCTGGATACCATCTGGTACAGGAAAAAGACCATTCATCACAGGTTTTACATGATTGTCCAGACGTTAAGCTCAGCATACAATATTCGATATAAGGCAACAGAGAAAATCCCCGTAAACAGACTCACTTGATTTAGGTGATTTGGGATTTGTTGGTCAAAGGAATCCCCAGTGATCACGCTTACAGAGGTCCTGCTCGACAGAGGCTTATATCGCACAATGTCCCTTTAAAAACAAACACAAAGGATGTTTTTTGTGTTTGTTTTTGTGTGTGTGTGTGTGTGTGTGTGTGTGTGTTTTTTAACTCCACCTCCCCTTGACAAAATAAGTTTACCTTACTTGAGCTGCACTTTCATTCATAAAGTAATATTCATCCACAGCACTACTCTGATGGGCAGGGTTGCTTAAAAGGTATTTCTAGTGAAGACAGAAAAGAAACATCATCGGTATACAGTAAGAGAACATGGCACATGTTATAAGTGGTACATTTCTGAGCCTAACTATCGCCCAAGATTGGAATGCAATCAGATGGGGCGATGATAATGTCGCAGCAAACAACAGTGCTCCAGTTCAGTTCAATAGTGGCTGTAGAACTTGCTCTTCAGATATGAACGACATGCTCGACTGAGTTTGGCCAGCTCGTGCGCGCATTATAACCTTCACTGGCGTGTCCGCAAAACCCTTTTCTTCGTCCTTGGAATAATTCAAGCACAATGATGTCCTTATCTCCTTGGCAACAACTGTAATACTTGAAAAGCTGAAAGAGGTCCCGCATCGCAACTGCCATCAAATTGTGGGTGGGTGGGAGGCTGGCGGCGGGGAACAGGGAGATGAAACCAACTGCTCATTTTCACCCACCAGCACACGTCACCGCATCATCAAGACAGTGGATGAAAATGCTGATCGTGTGGATGTTTGACTGTGACTGATGGCACACACAAGTTGCCATAATAAAACAAAAACGAGGACAACTGTTCCTGTCGAATAGGCAGTTATGGAAGAGAAGTATTGAAAACATTCCTTGTGAAAAAGACACATGGAGGTTTTGATTTCAAAAAGTAGCATTGCATTTGTTGTGGTGTCATTATTTTGTAGATGATATGCCATATTGCAGGTGTAATTAATGTTGTGGCTGGTGAGCGTGTAGCCCGGCTCTCCACAACATCGGGTAGATAAAAAAGGAGAGGGTCTCAGTCCACGGATTGCACAACGCCAGAAAGCACTGCCTTTAGGACCTTATTAATGCGGAAATGTCACCGCTTTTGTTTTCCAAGCGCGGCGGCTCTGACGGCGAACCTTCATGCCTAAAAGCTCATTTAAAACAGGGTTTGATATTAACTGCCGCTGCCTTACTAACTGTACAAACAACGTCTGACTTGAAAACAAGAATGTATCAGGAGACATTTGTGGCTAGTGGAGTCTCCAGGAACATGTTCAATTCTCAGGCTTTTAAAAATGACATCTGGTATTGTCGCCGTTCCAAATTCACATTTGCTGCACGCTTGGAAACAAAAGGCCCCAAACCAAGTGCTGAGGCCAAGCGACGATCAGTCTTGCAACAGCCCCACCCTGTGGCAGAATGGGAGCACTCAATACATTGCTCGCAAACACCTGCCTGTCCTTCACGGGGCGAAAAAGACATTTAAAAAAAAAAAAAACGACGCAGAGCCGACATGCTTCTGCGTCACACTCATTGCAACATTTGTGGCATTCAGTTTGCGGCGCATTTCCAAAACACCTCGTAATCTAATTTTCAGCCTTTTCTTAATGAATTGGAATAATCAATATCAGGTCCTGTAGGGGATGCTCTTACGTGGCTTGTGTTGTTGTAGTGTGTGTTCAAGAGTGCGCATTTGCCTGACCTGCCTCTGGATGATCTCCTCAGAGACATTTTCTTTGATAGTTGGTTCAATGGCTCCCAGGATAATCAGCAAGCGGCTCAGCCCGGAAGCTGCTGAAAACTGCTTGGCTTGAAGGGATGGCAGCAGCTTACCATACCTGAAGGGGGGGAGAAAAAAAACCCAACCTCGAAATCTTGAAATGTTTGCATAAGCTCACAAAAATCTCAGTAATTGAACACATTTTTGGCCAAACGTTTTGGGGGGTTTTTGTTTTGTTTTGTTTTTTGCATTGAGCTAAAGCAAAAAAAGACATTAATAACCATATTTTTTTCTTATCTGCTGTACATGGGGAAAATGGAACAGTTTACTGGTAAAGAGGGATTTTTATATATATATATATTGCATTTAGCATCATGGGGATGGAAGAAGCTCATCTGAGGAAGAGGGTAAGCGGGTTCGGTTTAAGTCCCACTATGTACAAAAAGGCCAAAACAACTTTTCGGTGAAATGCGAGTCTGCTTGCTGGCTACTATTGAGGTCTCTATGAGCAAGGCATCATCCCCAAACCCCTCAGTTCAAGTCCCGCAGCACTGTTTGCCGCCCTCTTTCACTCTGAATCAGTCGTTACATGCCTGCATGGGTGCAATTTGGTTCTCCGCATGGTCTGCGACAGAAAATACTTAGTCGTGTGTCAGTTCAATTCCTCCTAGAAGAATCATAACATGTATCATGACTTAAGACAGGGGTGCCCATGACATCAATCGCGATCGACTGGTAGCTCGCGGACTGGTCCTAAGTCGATTGCGAGGGGTGTAGAGAGAGGGGAAAAAAAAAACGAACAAACAGTGTGTCTATGTGCATGTTAGTCATATATTTTTTTGTGTTAATGCATACTGCATCCTATTAGTCTCACTTTCAGAACAACTATTTTTTAAAAACAACAACTAATAATTAAATAAAGCAGGTTGCAAAAGTACGTCCCGTGCATCCGCGGTCAGTCTCCCACTCAGGTAGGCAGGAAATCCTTCTCACAAACTCTTGTGTCTGCTTTATTGCTGTTGCTCATCATGGCATGCGTGTTGAAATCATATTCCTGTTACTGCACCTTGTTCAAAATGGCACGACAGTCAATGTTGTGTGTGTGTGTGTGTGTGTGTGTGTGTGTGTGTGTGCCCCCGATAAAAATGGTACACTTGATTGAATGTTGTTGTTTATGCTCACGTGTGTCTAATCATTGACCACAATCGAATTCAATGACAAAGACGATGTTCATCCAGTCCAATATTTAGATCTTATTCAAATGAGATGAATGAACTGCAAAGCAACTAATTCATTCAATGAATGTTTCAATTAGTCCCACCCCTATTAAATATATCACTACAGTCACTTTAAGTGCATTTCTTGCATGCATGAAAATTCCCTTTGGTTATTTGGAGGGCTGCAATGATTATTTTAATAATTGATGAAACTGTAGATTTTGTTATCGATTCATCGATGGGGGAAAAAAATGTGTTTTCAATTCCACCCCTTTCATCAAAAACATGACATTATTTAAATTTGACAGTGCAGAAAATGCACAAATGAATGATCCGGTTACTAGTTTGGTTCGTAGCATGTTATAAACAATATTTTGATCATCATATTCATAAATAAAAGTCTTATTTTTGATTTAACACAAAAATCTGCTTTCATGGAGCACTCCAGACATTGGATAATATTTGTTTTTGAGAAATGTTCTGACCGTTTGAACAATTTTAAATCTTCAAAAAAAGGTATTTAAACAACTCATCAATTATTTGACATAATAATCGATTAACTTGCTAATCCATGAGTTGACGATTAATTTTTGCACCTCTAGAATTTGGACCGTTATCTTTTTTGTCCTCAAAATATTTGTAATTTTTATTTTCTTTTTTGTTGATTATTCAGAATTGTTTCAAGACATCAATACAAATCCCCATTTTACCAACGATCAATTTAAGAATTCACATAGGAATTAACATATTCCTACTTCTCATATCTTACTGTGTGTGTGCGTGCATGTTGATGCGGGGCAATGATTGAAACCGTTTTTTTTTTTCCCGATCGGTCAGTTAAAATCAATCAGGTTGAAGAAGATTACATGAGTCGTGGTGGTTTAGTCTGTTGAGTTTCTTGAAGCGTCACTCCAAACGAGAATTGTAAAAACAGGGGCTGCGACGACTACTGAATTAATCAACTCGTACTTGACTGTCCAATTGATTGACAACTCTTTTCATAATCAATGAATCCTTTCAAGACACTGTTTACTCCCTGTTGTCCAAGTCCTCCGAATTTCAGCTTCTCGTCACTAAATAGGCTCAGATGTATGCTGTATGTCCTCCCTGAAAGCAGACTAATGATCTTTGCGTTTAATCAAAATAGTTTCTTTACAAACATCCAATTTGGACTTTGGAAAACAATGATGACAACATTTTGCCTATTTTCTGACATGTTACACACCAAACCAGGAATTGAAGCATCACCGGAAATGATTTTTCACAAAAGCATGGTTTTTCTTTTAAATCTTGTTTTCTCATTCATTGATTAACTGAAAAACCAATCAACAGATCAATTGTACTGTTAAACAAATTGTCTTCAATTTTTTGCAAGTCAACTTTTCTCAGTCATTTTATTTATTTTTATTTTTTGGTGCTAATTCCGACTGCCCCGTTTTTTTTTTCTCTAGCATATCATGTTGTTATCGCAACATAATAATATGTAGTTCCTCATATTTATGAACTGAAGGTTAGGAACAGGTGGACTTTTTTTCTGAAATGTCATTGCTTAAATTACAATGCATGGTAAAAGTGGCGTTGTACAAGCAAGTCAAACAAAAATGAATGAAAATATCTCAAAAACCTGACTGATTTGGTTGAAAGCAAAATTCCAGGACGGAGGGTCGCGTCTCTATGACGGGCAGCCCGTCATCACACAAGAGTTTTGCAGTCCGAAATGAAAAACTTTCTCAGTTGGGGAAAGAAAGAAATAAACTACATTTGCCTGGGGAATGAAAAATCCCCTTTTTTTTTTCGGGGTGATGAAAGAAGAGCGCTGCAATTTTGTAACTCAGGAGACCTAATCGGTCTTAGCTCAGTGGTGCTCTGAATTGGCTGGTCTCAGCCGGTGGAGCCCAGTCAATGGTGCCATGCGCTCGCTCTCTGTCGCCAACGCCGTGCCAAGCAGCACAGCCTGCCCCGAAATGCTGCCAACACACCGTAGATCATCCACCAAGCACCAGGGGACAGTAGTCCCTGTCTTATTCCTGAACTGGGCCAGACTTTCCATACTTTGGATCCAAGTTTTCAACAATTCTCTGCCTGATTTATGAAGCAATTGTACTCTCTCAATAGCCGCTTGTACGTGAGTGCAGGTAGTTGCGTGCCCTTGTTTCTCAACGCTGGTATGAACCTCTTAAAACTAGTAGTGATCGGCATGAGCCTTATGTCATTAACTCTGTTAACTTTGGGCTCGCCTGCTAGTGTCCAAGTAGCTTCTGCAGCCACGTTGACGTCACCGGAGCGACCAGCACAAGTGGCGTGCTGTCAAACATAGATTGCAACTTTCTACCAACTATTTCTTTGCTCGTTTTCAACCTTTTTTTTTTTTTTTAATAAATAAATAGCTTGAATGTCACATGTTCCAGCACCCCTAAAATTATGGGTAACTGTACTCCTCTTAAAAAATGTTTGTCTGAAGCTCTGATTTTTGATAGGCAACCGTCAATACATGGAAAACATTTCAATAATTTAGAAATCCAAAGGTCAAGCAGCTCGTCCGAACAGATTGTTTGACTTCACGGAGGGTATGTTAGAATATATTATCTGTTTTCACAATTCAGGAATAGACTACAGTACAGTGCATAGATTTTAAGATTGATCCATTGCATGTCCTTATTAGAGGCACATGCAATACCCATATAAAATAATATTGTACCCTATTTTCCTCACTATAACGCGCTTCGGAGTAAAAGGCACATCTTCAATGAATGGCCTATTTTAAAATTGTTTTCATAGATAGGGTGCACCGCATTATAAGGCGCATAGAGTTGAAGCTACAATAGTGGCTGCGGTTGTGTTATGCATCCACTAGATGGAGCTGCAGCTGTAATAAAGCGCTTTAAAGAACATTTAAATAATAATAATAATACATTTTATTTATAAGCGCCTTTCAAAACACTCAAGGACATCTTACAATCAAACAAGAACAATAAAACCACAGATAAAATTATAAATAATAAAAGACGAGATGAGTGAACAGGTAGGACGCTGTGACAGCGCGATTGAAAACAATTGGTTTACAATCCAAATGGATTGGCGACAGTAAAACCGTAAAAGATGCTAAAAAACAAGATGTTTTGTGGGTGAGCAGCGGCAGCCAAAAATACTACATCCAAGAAATCAGAATATTGATCCATGTGTAGCTCACTCAGGATGTAGCATGAAGCATGACACGAAGTACATAAAAATACAGGGTTTATTCCTTAGCAGTCTGTGTGAACCGGTCACAATCGCGGACATGAAACATATGAATACAAATTCCGCTACAAATCAATAGATGAAAGACAAAGTTTATGAAGACAATTAATTCAACAAAAAGGGACACAAACCTCGTGGGCTCACATCCACAAGGAGCTAAACATCTTGAGAAGTCTTGCTTGTCTCCTTCTTCCTTTGTTAAGTGAGTGGTTAACAATGCTTTTGGTATTATCTTCTTTTCATAATGGCTGCACAGAGCTCACAAAGTAGTTGTCTATTAGAGTGTGAGAGCCCTTTTATATTACCGTATTGGCCCGAATATAAGACGGTGTTTTTTGCATTGAAATAAGACTGAAAAAGTGGGGGTCATCTTATATTCAGGGTCTAGACATTATACCCATTCACGACGCTAGATGGCGCCAGATACGATTGAAGCGAATGCTGAACTTGACTCCCCAGGACAAAGCGAACCCCTGTCACGAAGAATGAAAATAAAAATAGCGGTAGCATGAAGAAGAAAATTTAAAAATAGCGGTAGGAAGGAAAAGAAAAGAAAATAATAGAAGAGATAACAGAAAATGGAGAAACATAGTGACTATCTGAAGAAAAGTGGGTCGAAGATCAGCCAGGTTAACCGGCAGCTGAGGAGAAGTTATGATGTAATTTACATTTCAAAAACCAGAATCCATTCATTTACGAATGTGATTGCACTTTAGATTTGAATGAGACAAAATAACATGTTTTTTCTCTCAAATATATTGTTATAATAATTTGTTTCAGATGTACTGTAATTATTTTCTGTATGAAAATTAATTTGATGTTCAAAAAGTCTTTTTTTTTCCAAACTTGAGTCTTAAAAAAAGAGGGAGTCGTCTTATAATCAGGGCCGTCTTATATTCGGGCCAATACGGTACAATTGGTTCCTGCTAACAATCACCACTAGATGGCACAGGCACACTAACAGGGGAACAACTCAATGGGGACTATGAAGAGACTGCTACTAACACCATATATAAGGCGCATGGGATTATAGGGTGCATTGTCGGCTTTGGGGAAAATTAAATGCTTCTTAGGTGTGCCTTATAGTATAGAAAATACGGTACTTGTTTCTTGCAGCATGCAGATAGATCAAATAGGACAGATGGAGAACTGACATTCAGTTGCTACACATAACTTTTTTCCAAAGACAATTTAGCAGTTCTATTCATGGTACAGCAAACCTCCCTAATCATTTTGGTAATAGTACACGCAGGAAATGAAACAAGTTGACTTTTGTCATTTGCAGTCTTCCACTGTTGAAAAACTTTTTAAATCAGACCCCTGGAAAAAAAATGACACGTTGACATTTTCATCTTCTTTGCCACAGTTTTTCCCTGAAGTCATTCTGGCAGTACAATTTAGACCTGACTCGAAAGGGAGTTGAAAGTGGCTGAGCATTTTCCACCTGTCACCCTTTTCTCACCCCTTGATTCCAAAAATAACAAGGAAGAACAACTTCTATCAGTGCCCCCTCCCCCCATTTCAAATCTGGCCCAATCATTCCAGGGTCTAGCATTGAACCTTATTTCAAGGATTCTCCAGCCACCTGTCCAATTTCTTCCTGCCCCCCCCCTCCCGTTTTAAATTCTGCCCTGAAGTGAGGATTATGCGAAGCAAGGCATGCGTGTCAAAGGGAAATTTAGTGGGTAAAGACAGCCAAGATTGGCGGGATGAATTAAACAGATAACGTGAGGAAACCAAGTGGGGGAGCAACGAAGAGCCAAACGCTTTGCCGTCGTTGGTCATTTCAGATGGGCTTTTTTTTTTTTCTCCTCCCAACAGGACAGAGGAGGCAATATCTAAATTAATAAAGTGATGAAATGAGTTTGTGCTGTGGACTTTCTGCTGTTTGACTTTCCCATCTGGATTAGTGCAGGCTGAATGGACGCTCTGTTACTTTTGTTACAACTGCGCAATTCACTGTCGGAATTTGGCCGTGTAGCGATAAGCCTCCTCCACCCCCACTCCTTCCTCAGTCTCCCTCCTCCTCATTACCATCTCATTTCATATGCAGGTCCTCTATTACCTGAGAGCCTGCTCGCACAAAAAAAAAAAAAACACGAACTATTACACGCGTTTCTGCCAACTATTACAATGAGCGGAGACCATTTAAACATAGCCTATTACATGGGATCAATAACTATTACGCATGAGGGATACTTAAGTGATTATCTTTTGGAGGAGAAGGGAATCGCCCTCTCACCAAAGGACATTGTAATATGTGGACCAAAAAAAGAAATAAATAATTACACTTGCAGGATGAGCTGCACCATCCATTCAGTTCGTAGCAGGACACGAATGGATCTGTTCTAGGAACCGCTTTTTCTCACAAGGGCCACGTGTGTGCTGCAGCCTATCTCAGCTGAGTTTTGGCCGAGAGGCAGAGATGCAACCTCAACTGGTCGCCAGCCAATCGAAGGGCTTATTAGCAGGCATTAAATTGTATCAAGATCAAGAAAGGTGTTCTGTTAAGCATAAATACAAGAATGTGGTGCCACAGTCAAGGCCACTATTATGAGGCTTTACGTAATTTATAATATGAAGTCAGGCACTTAATTCATTTTCACGAACAATCCAAAAGGAAACAAAAAAAAACGAAAACATTTTGCGTCAGGCAGTTAAATATATTTTAGAATAAGAGGTACAATCTTCATCGTTGCGTGTTAAAAGTTAACTACATTCAAGATTATAACATTTGAAACTGCGATTTTTAATGTTTTAATTAAAAGAATCAAGGATGAAAGTAATCAATACTTTTTAGAGCACCCTTCCTAATTTCAAAAGACAACAAATCCTCCAACTCACCCGCTGCCTCTGACCACCCATTGCCTGGGCCATCCAACACCCCTCGTCCCATTTGTAAAAACAATTAGTCTTAAAAAATCCCATTAAAAATCCGTGAAATGGACGACAAGACATGGCTGAGGACATAGTAGAGGAGTGAGGACGAAAAAACATGTTATACTGTATACTGTAGCTCAAAGTGCTCAAAAGGAGGGAAATGTGCAATACCGTTCATGACCACAAGGTGTCCTTCTTGCACCACAACCAACTCAAGACTCAGCTGTTCGCGAGCGTCAATATTTATGACCAAGTATTACATCTACAGTATCTGCATGCGGTAACAGTCAAGCTACGAATGCTAACTGCAATTGTGAAACTTTATGTGGTAAAAGTGTATCAAGTGACACAACAGAAAAGCAACGTTTATAGCAATGCAATGCCACAGCTATTTATCTTTGAACTTGTGAAGTGATTTGGATTCTGATCAAGAAAATCTTTGGAAGATATAACAATGAGCTTCAGTCTTAAATTCAGTTCTAATGAGCTGTTTTTGTTGTCATTCATATATTGGTCCAAACAAATTGACATTTAGTTGTACCAGGCATTTAAAATGAGCAGGAAACTCAAGAAACAAGGGTAGTCTTTTCCATGGCTCTGTGTGTGTGTGTGTGTGTGTGTGTGTGTGTGTGTGTGTGTGTGTGTGTGTGTGTGTGTGTGTGTGTGTGTGTGTGTGTGTGTGTGTGTGTGCGCGCGCGTACAAACATGTTCTAATCCTAAAACTGAAATGCTTCAAGAGGATAAAAATGAATAGACAAAATTAAACAGAGTTGAGGGACTATGGGGGAAAAAGCCAAAGTGGTGCTCTTGTGCATTTCACTCAACACAATTAAGTTACATTAAATTTGAAGAATTTTCCAATCAATCAGCAGTCATTAATTTGTAAGGACCATCTCATCAGACTGGCACGTTCCCCGTGGTCTCTGCTCTCCGAGCAATTATATTGCCCATGGGGTAAATTAGTTTCATGGTCCACACACACACTTGTTCGAGTGGTGGCACGCCTGAATTCAAAATGAATTCTTCCCCAGACAAAATTAGACCTTTATCCGTGTAATTCCCTCACTGCGATTTACAATACATTTTGACAGCGTTTGTCGAATTCCAGCAGGAGGCTTTGTTAATAACGGCCAGTCTTGAGAGTCGGAATAGAATAATTACTTTCACTGCAATAGGACACACAGAACACTTTGCTAGTCAAGAGATTTAACTAATAGATTAAGCTGAAAGCTTTGCATGAGCCGCATCTTTAAAAATGAGTGCTTATGGAATACAATAAGCGCTTTGAGGAAACCCTCACTTTATCTTCTCTCTGAAACAGGCCACTTTAGCCTTCTCTTTAAAGCATACATTAAGATGTTTTCACCAATTAAAACTGTTCCCAAGTATGAAAGCATGTGTGTATGTATGTATGTTGGAGTGGGCAGTCCTGTCTCATGCCTAACAGCCACTGTTCACTTTGCCCCCTTCTACAGAGGGGCGTGCCCATGTAAGGAGGGCTTGCCGTTACCAAGGCCATGATATATTTTCACCTGTGGAGGCAAGACTTCAGCACCAAGATGCCAACTTACACTGCCAACGTGTGCAGGTCAGTGCATGTGACACCCGTTTCAAAAAAGACCACAAAAAGAACTTTGTCCAACAATCAAATGTGTACCAATTAACAGAAGCTAACACTTAACAACATGGTTCGGCAACACTCCAACAACACTGCAGTTGTGCTTTGCAGTTGGACTTGATGTAATGAATTTTTGCATAGCCAGTTCGTCATTTTAACATGTCAGATCTTCACCCAGCCTAGATGCCAAGTCATGGGTGAAACCTGCTACGGCAAAAAAGAAAAAACTAGTCAAACTAGGAAAATTACTTGTTTGTGCTATTTCACAACATGCTTAAGGTGCCTTTCACAAGAATATCCCACATAAAAGAGACAGGCATATATTTATTTAACTTAACCACAGGTGACTCCATTTTGCTCGCCGTTGCTCCCCACAGCTACAGCATGCGCCGTCTCTCAAATGTCAATGGATGAAAATGATGGAGGGATGAAATCTGCAGTAAAATCAAACGGCATCTGCCCTCAGGGCGAGACGCAGGGCTTCTATTGCACAAAGAACGCAGCACAGAACTGACGTAACGCTGATCACTCTGTCTGAATGCAATTTGTCCAGGCACACAGTGGAGTATGTGATAATCTCCGAGGCTAGACCCACTGCCTTATTTCTCATCAAGAAGAAAGTCCGGAAGGATATGAATGCCATGCTGAGAAAAACTCTACATATGAACATTGACCCCTTATAAGTCCATCTAAATAAACCCACACAAATGCACACCCACAGACAGAAATCCCATTCCTGGGAGTTGATGGCGATCCATTTGGTAGGACGTAACAGAACTCATTTTGAGAGTGAGCCTCAGTTAATGAACAGAGCTTTGATGTGTAAATCCTCCCATTTTCCAGGGCTGATTTGGTCTCCCCAGATTTCATTTTAGGTGTAGGCCTGCATCCTGTTGCATACATGTCTTATCTGTAGGTAACGACAAACAGCTAATAAAACCAGATCAGAGAAGACATCTACGCCCACATGAAGACTCCATTGAGCTATGCAGACAATGAAAGGACTTAAATCAAGCTGGCTGATGCCAGGCCAAAGGCACTGGAATGCCGTGATGCAAAGATCTGCACGGCATACTGAGAATCTTTTTACTGCTTATCCCACTCCTGTTTCTAATTTTACTCCACTGTGCAAATCGGACAGTAATGATGAAATGTCTGAGTAAATCAAGTCGTTGCTTTATTTCCTTCCAGCGGTGCCTCTTTATACAGTAATTGGATTCTGGCGGGACCGCCATGTACTATTCATGTATATTAATCAAAACATAATTGGACACATACAGCTTATAAAATGCTGCTGTTCCACTTTTAGTCACGTGTAAATAAGACATTTGCAGGGATATTTATTCATCAGACTTGGTTCATGCATATATAATCTGCACACAAGTGACGGGTTAGGGTGAGGGACACTCCTCCAAATACATTATATATATATATATATATATCCCAGTATATATACAAATATAAGGATATCTATATATATATATATATATATATATATATATATATATATATATATATATATATATATATATATATACCCATTTTTGTATCATTTATACATGTCTGTATGTACATTTCTCTTTTTATTTAATTTAATATCTCGTCTGCATTCAATCGAATACAGGTTGATAAGGATTTGCAATTCATTCATCACATAATCCCAATTTTGGGAATTGTGGTTTGTAAGAGGCCTGATCTAAATCCCATTGAACTCGAATGGACATTGCAATCTTTGTGGAGAAATGAATGAGTGTTTTTCATATTCATGTTCCATAAGATTGAATGTCATGACATACTAGTCAATATCCTTCCAATCTTTTAAGACAATCGTCCATAATGCTCATTCCAAAACGCCGCCACCCCCGCACTCATAACTATGAATAATAAAAGCCACTGCCACAAAGACAGTAATTGCTTAATGAGATAAATGATGTGACAGTGACAAGCAAGGCAAGCCAATTGACATAAAGTAATATCCACATGCAGGATTAAAGCAGGTTTATGATGCATTAAAACGGTGTCTTAACCACATCATAACCCTCGCTCCCCACGCATCTGTTTCACGCTAAAAGATTGAGAGTAGCAAATTACTTTCTTTTGTCTCCATTTAATCAAGCTAATGATGCCCGCCCAGCAAAGATAATCAACTATTCTTCCCACAAAGGCCAATAAAGGAAGAGTATGGAACTCGACTCAAGAAAAGCTAGCGGCCCTGCCCCTAATCCTCTTCTTGATATCGCTCTTTTTTTCAACCCTGCCTCTCACTTTTTATCTACTCTTTTATGTCTTTCAAAATTGCTGAGTGACCTTGAGCTCCTCTTCCCATTCTGCTTCCTCCTCGTCTTTCAATCTTCATTTAAAATCACTTTTCCCACAACCCCTCATTATCTTCTTTTACCTCCTGATGTTGTACTACAAGACGCTGAAAGTGTACATTTACAGTGGGCATATATGAAAATAAACTCACCAGTACTCTTTCCACTGCTCCTCTTCAAAAATGTCCTCTGGGATCGGATCAATCAACACCAGGTCTGTCACTTGCCTGACAACAAAGAGAACCCGCATATAAGTGTAACGGCGTCGATTCTCAGTCATGGTAATCTGCATTGAAAAGATGAACCTCGATGTTTCACCTTTAAAACTGAAAGTTTTACTGTCCCCATTTATTCTTGGCAGCTTAAGGCATTTACAATCATCGTGCTTTGTAATCGGCATCTTATATGCGACAGCTATGAGGTGGCTAGATTTTTTTTTCTTTCCCCTGCCAGAAAAACAGTCCCGAAGGTGAAAATCTGGCATGTCCGAATATTTGTTCATTGTGCCGCAATGGGGCTAATCCTTTTAGGTCTCCTGTCTACAGAGGAGCAATGTGGGAGGAGGTCCAAATATTTGGGGGGAAAGGAGGCGAGGCTTTTTTCATGGCAACGTCTACTAAAGATGACGTCACGTCATTGTAGCGCAAGATGAATCATGTATCTGTGTGGCTGAATTACTACTATTTATTCTCCTACTGTATGCACTATAGGTGGTCCGGTGGTCGAGTGGTTAGCACGTCAACCTCACAGTGCAGAAGAGGTACAGCGTTCGATTCCGGCTCCGATCTCCCTGTGTGGAGTTTGCATGTTCTATATGTATAGTTTCGTCATTATTACATCGACTTGCTTCATAACTGGTCATTTGAGCTTGTTTTTCAATGCCCATGGAAGATCAACTGCAGAACCAAGAATTGATTTTTCTCTGCAGATTCAAGGGGAGTACCTATGAAAGCATTTATCTACTTAGAAACAATCATTTCCTTCTTGAAACCTACACGTCATGTATGTGACTGTAGAACCTGCTGTTGAGCGTGCCGATCTCCGAGCCAACCAGAATCAAAGGCGTGGTGATCTCAGCAGCCAGCAACAGACGGTGCAGATCATCCACCATCCTTGAAGACAACACAACTCATACAGTATGTCTGTGGTAAAAAATAACATCACAAGAAACCTGAACTAGGAAGTCCAAAAACTGAAAAATCACATTTATCTCACAATTAAACAAATCTGGTTGTAAGCAGGCCTGTGAAATTGAATTTAGACTTCCAACAATGTTGAAAAATCCAATTCAACTCATGATTCAACAAGATTTGGATTTTAGTTCCCTTCATAAATAAAATAATCATTTTGAAACTTTGTATTTTGTATTTGCTTGGGATGGTTGTGTGAGATATTAAAAATTAGCTTGATGACCCCAAAATTCAAGTGTGACAAATATGTACCGGTAACAGAAAAAGAAAAGAAATCATCAATCAGACAACAGTAATTACTTTTTCACAGCGCTGAACATTAAATCATTACAAGATTCAAGCATTAAAAAAGCCTTCTACCAACAAATGTTGTCTCTGCTTAAGGTTAAGTATAATAGCTTCACCCAATAAAAAGTGACCAAAGGCATGGATTTATACGAACACTGTGAAAATAAATCCTCTTGTCATTCAGATACAGTTTACTGTAGATACTATTGATAGATTCACGTTGTTTAAATTGGAGGATTAAGATACTCACCGTCCAGTTGTAGAAATGCCCCAGCCCTTCTCAGTCCCTGTGCTTTCATTCTGCATCAGCCGCTTGCTAAATCCCAGCCCCATTCGGTCGTAGGTACAAACCTGCAAAGAGTATGAGGAAGACATACAGGTCGGGCAACAGCTTTTTCAGGGATTTTCAATACTGCGTCGTCAAATTCGAGCAAGCATGATCATATTTCAGACAAATAACATGGGCCAGGCTGTCTAATTACAAGTGACATCAATTGAATGTACTACATTAAATCCTCACCTTTGTTAATGTGGCAACGCTCTCTTGGACATAAAACCAAACGTCTGAGGACATTCCAGTCGGTGCATCTAATAGAACTAAAAAAAGGGATTAGTAAACCCGATGGCACAATGAAGCCACATACAGACAGATACGGCATAAAATGGTGTCAGACTTTTCTTTATTATATTAAAATACAAAAATGTGACAGATTACCAACTGGTTTCCCCTGTCCTTTACACAAGAGATGCATCCTTTGACCCAAGCCGACGTCTACAATCTGGCCATCTAGATAAGATCACGAACCACAAAGATGAAACATTTTAGATGACGGCTTTACTCAAAGCAAACTTGAAATGAGGAGGATGTGGGGGGTGTTTAATTGAAAACCTTTTGGCAGCAGCATCTGTCCTTCTCTTTGCAGCGATGCATAGTTGAGGAATGGAGGGATGATGATGATTAAAAGCAAACACTTTCCAATGTTGATGAGCACAGAGCTGTGAGAAAGTTTGCTTTTAACCTCCACTTTGCTGCGTTGTCCATCTTCTGTTGCCTAAATTTTTGAATAAAAAATATCCCAGAATAAATAATCATATTAAAAAATAAAGGCAAATAAAAAAGTGTTGAAATGCGAACAAATTGTACAACAAAAATTTATTAGTTTAAGAAAATGTAACATTTGACATCAGTATTGGCTTTCATGAATCAGCAGAAGACCATTTCACTTCAGGCACATAAATTCTTTTAGGATTGGAAGGTTTAGTACTTAGCAACGTTAGAAAATGCATATCCCATCGTGTGCATATAATTTTCACCCATCCATCCATCCATTATCCGAGCCGCTTATTCTCACGAGGGTCCCACGCGTGCTGACCTCGAGCAGTAGGCGGGCTACACTCTGAACTGGTTGCCAGCCAATCGCAGGGCACACACAGACGAACAACCTTTCACACTCACAATCAAATTTAGGGACAATAGAGAATGTTCAATTAATCTACCAGTCATGTTTTTGGAATGTGGGAGGAAACCGGAGTACTCGGAGAACCCCCATACCATGCGATTTGCAAAGATACATTCACATCCTTTAACATTCTAGGTAGCATACAGAACTTCTGTGTTAATTCCTGACGTTTAGAAGTTCACTCTAAATCAAATGTATCAACATTACCTTTCTAGCAGCACCGGGTGCAGCGTCAGATCTTTTTTTCATTTCGATCAGCAATATTAGAGACGACAGGTAAGCGGAATGAAGAAAATAACATGAAGACAAGCGGTGGTGGCAAGGAAGCAGTGGTTTCCTGGTTGTGATACAGAAGCCGGCGAAGGACAAACATCTCAGGTCAACGCGTTGCTCCGTTGCCGAGTAACGAAAAGTGCAATACTGTAAATTGTGGATAATTATATCATATTCTGTAATTATAAATAATGTACGATTAAAAGTGCCGTGATCACCCTTAACTGTTCTCACCATTCTACCCATTCTCCTTATGGAAACAAATGTATTTAAATTCATTCAGGTGTCAAACAAAAATATGAAACCTATGAATTTGATGTTAGTAGTAGTCGTAGAGGAAGTAGTACCGGTAGTAGTTTTCGTAGAGTGCAGTGTACTAGATATTCACTCCAATGTTCTCTGCCTATAGATACATAGACTACATCGTGAATCATCACCATGTAAAAATTCCATCAACTTGAACAGCTCTTAGCCATGAGTGACTGCAGATATGGAAAATGTCCTCCTCCTGAAATAACTGAATATAATTACAACTAGAAGTTGAGGCTTTCATTTTAATTTATTATTATATTCATTGTAATTCATTATACTAATTGTAATTCTTCAAAGGGAAATTCAACTTACACTCTTTCTCCGTATATTTTTGTGTTGCACTCCACCCAGAACCAAACGTTCGACTTTGGAAATCAAAGTCCGCTCATTCCAGCAAAGATTTGGACTTGAACAAAGTTGACTCAGTTGATTCATATTCTTGAATAAACATGTTACATGTCTCTGAGCACAAACATAAAGGAAGAGAATGTTCTTTGCTTTGTACGCTTTGCTATTCTAATTAGGTATTTCTCATAAATAATAGAACTGCTAATCTTCCTTCAAGGTATGTGTAACATGCTCACATATGGTGCACACACTTGCGAACAGGCATCCTTTCAGTTCCAGGTCACGTTGACACAGTCTTTGCCATTTGTGCCATGTCTGGGGGCAGAAGTCATTTTTAGGTGCTGCTTCTCCCCCTCCAGTCCTGACATTCAAACAAGTCTTAAACAATATATTTCATCCTTGGTCAAAGGGCACCTTTTGTGAGAATTCATTATGGAGTAGGACAGTCTGAAAAAAAAAAAAAATTAAAAACGGGGGTATAGTGAGTGAGAATTGGAATGTTATTTAGATATTTCTCACGTGCATGCTACTTTTACTCTCTGACCCCTTTTTGCAGAGCAGAGCTAACTTTTGCTCTGCAAGAACCTATAACACCAAGAGGACAATTTTGGAGAACAATTCAGATTGCATTAATCATCACTGAAATGCCATTTTCTTGTTGTGTATATATTGTATCACTTAGAGTAAGTTAGTTGGATGTCTCCACTGACTCCACACTTAGGTTTCACAAAAATACTGCTTGGGCATTCACATATGACAGGATGTTGGTTTGGATTTGATAAATCCACCTGAAAGATTGGGGGTTTGATGCTGAAATGCTCCTGCATTCTCATTTATGTTCAAAGGTTGGGAATGAAAAAAAATCGACAGTATCTTATGTTTGTGCTGTGGAGGATCTCGATATAATATTGTTGGGGTGTTACCCACGTTTTATACAATAACTGAAAGGCACAAACTACCCCCCATGAAAATACAGCAAGTTATTTAAAAAGAAATACAATGTGTCCTCCATTTACATATGCCTGAGCCCAGGGGTGTTTCAAGCAAGAAGCATTGCTGACTTTATGGACTCACCCTCAGTCTTCAGGCTCCAGAGCAGTGCTCATCGATTTTAGCCCCACACTGCTGAAGTGCACCATCAATCAATGAACTAACAAGTCTGCATTTATACTAAAGAAATCAAGTTTGCAACTCAGTGGGCACGAAGTCCTATTATTTTCAATGCAACCAGACATGTATTCTCTGCTTTTAGCCTTTGGCATCATTTGCAATGGATACTTAGTGGTCCATACCAGTATAAACTCAAGATAAGTATTGTGTTATAAAAATAGGTGGACCGGTGGTTGACTGGTTAGCACATCGGCCTCACAGTGCAGAGGTGTAGGGTTCGATTCTGGCTCCGGCCTTCCTGTGTGGAGTTTAAATATTCTCCCCATACCTACGTGGGTTTTCTCTGGGTCCTCTGGTTTCCTCCCACATTTCATAAACATGCGTGGCAGGTTAATGGAACACTCTAAATTGTCCCTAGATATGATTGTGAGCGTGAATGGTTGTTCATCTCTGTGTACCCTGAGTTTAGCCTTCAACTTGTTCCGGGTGTACCCCGCCAACTGCCCGAAGACAGCTGGGAATAGGCTCCAGGTACACCCCGCGTCCCCTATGAGGATAAGCAGATCAGAGAACGGATGGATGGATGCATTATGAAAATATATGTACTTTTGCAGTTTAGCTGCTTGAAATTTTGGACTGAATTCCTGTTAAGCAAGGACGATCAACTTTAATGCCAGAGGGGGCCACAATTCTTCATTAGGGTAACTGAGAGGCCACGTTGGACCACATAGTTCCTGATGAAAATGCAATATTGAATATGGACAAAATGCATCCATAAACTATGTGCAAAGTACATGCTAGATATTTCATTTTTAATACTACATTGATCAGCTCATCCGGAAGCTCTGTACAGGCCTGAAACGATCATGAACAATTGAGTCAGGTGTGTTGGAGTGGGGAGGGATCTAAAACAGGCAGGATATGGCTATTGAGGACTGGAGTTCCCTAACCTTTTTTAACGTGATTTTTAAGTGTGGTTGCCACGGGCAACCAGTACCAGAGATTCCATGTAAACTTAGTTTGGGTATACAAGAGTATACAGTATAATTAATTTTCTTTGAAGAAACATGTTGATATTTAATTTCTCTCAGTATTGTATTTCTTTAAATACCAGTTCATTTTTAAATATATATTTTAATCTTGTAGTCATGTATTAAGTCACTTATTTACCTATACATGAATATTCATCAACACAGTACCGGGATGACAAATACCGACCACCCCTTTGCTTGCCCGGACGCCCTTTTGGTATGGTCTGCTCCTCCCCCATCCTCTGCCTCGCCGGTGGTACTTTCTGTTGATAGAAGGTCAAATGACTCCGCATGTCAGACTGTTTGTATTTTGCAGACATTCTTGATCTATTCCGCGAATAACGGATGCAACATTTTATAACGCCGATGATGTTTACTTCGCGATCGTTTCACGTCGTTCTGAAAGTAAGTACAGTACTCCTCCTCTCCGCCGCCGCTATTCGCTGTCTCCCTGCCTTGTGTAGTCATCACCGGTTTCCTTATAAAGATTTCATGTTTGTAAAGTGTTGTGTTTCCGTGCAGCCAGCCGGTCCACAGCTCACCAGCCAGAATATTATAAACAACTGGATGCTGATGTCTCCTGCTGAAATGTAGTTGTACTACTTGTAAAGGGAAACTTAGTTCTTTTATCTGCTGCCTTACAATTTGAATGTCCTCTTATGACTGACAAGAGATTTAGGATGTAAGTAAAACAAAATAGCAGACTTCCTCTTCGCGTTTTTGGAGCGTTATTATTATTATTATTATTATTATTATTATTATTATTATTATCCATCCATCCATTTTCTGATCCAGTCCTCACAATGGTCGCACAATATTATTATTATTGTTGTTGTTATTATTATTATTAATTATTATTATTATCATCCATCCATCCATCCATTTCTTAATCTGCCTAACTTTACGAGGGTCACAGGCATGCTGGAGCCTATCCCAGCCGTCTGTGGGCAGTAGGCGGGGGACACCCTGAACCGGTTACCAGCCAATTGCAGGGCACACATAGACGAACAACTATTCGTGCTCACAGTCACACCTAGGGTCAATTTAGATTGTTCCATTAGCCTGATATGCATGTTTTTGGAATGAGGGAGGAAAGTAGAGTACCCGGAGAAAACCCACACAGGCATGGGGAGAACATGCAAACTCCAAACAGGAAGGCCGGAGCCGGAATTGAACCCTGCTCCTCTGCCGACATGCTAACCAATCAGTCCTCCACCATTCTGCCCCCTAGTTTGGAACAGTATGCTAGAAATGTTCGTGGGTCAACGTGTCCAGGTGCATAACCATCATAGAAGAAAAAGAAAGAAAGAATGAAATGGACATTTATCCAATTTATCAATTACTATTTAGTGCAGCTATTACAATCTATGATTGGGTGTTTTCAAAGTCCAAAAATTATTGTGAAAAGAACAAAAATATATGTAGGTAAAATATAAATATGTATTATCTGATTTTCTTTGAAATGAGAGAAAATTTGACCAGCGAGTCAAACGTATAACTATTGTGCATTTTGTAAAAATATAATATCAAAATAGAGTCTTGTCAACGGAAAGACTAAATATATCATATACACTGTAAAGTAAACAAAAATATCACATTAAAATAACCATACCAAATTTGGGGATATGGTCTTTTTATTACTTGCATGTTTTTTTTTTCATTTAAATTAAGCTAGATCTACATAAAGAGACAGAAAAAGTCAAAGTCAGACCAATGCACCATGACACCATCAGTCACCATAGTTTCTGATCTAATTGCATATAGCAATCAGCATGCCTTTATGTGGGAGTAGAAACTTCACATCTCAGCAACTGGGAAGCTCTGAGGAAGAGAGATTTAATGAACTGAGTCATTAGGGTCTGCCCAAAAATCCCTGCTGTGAAGTCGTATGTTGCTAAAGCCATTACTGATGCGCCTCACGGGGAAGATGAGGAAAGTCCCTATAATGTCTCCGTAATCGTTTATTGCACATCCAAATAAAAAAATCCTGAGCTGGTCTGCATGATAAGGTTGTTGAGCTGAGATCAGACCAAGTTTGTTGCCCTTTCGCGTTGTCTCTTTTTCATGTACGACTGGTTCAGTCAGGATCAGTGTTGCAACATTGACTGACAATATGGGCCATCCATCCAAACTTGCACACATCCATGCAACAATTTAATATAATACACACACACACGCACGCACACACATGCTCTCGATAACATCAATGACAAATTTCGTGATTATATTATTCATGGTCCTATTGGAATTCATTAATCCCCCACCCTGCCATCATTAGTGAGCACATGCTGTTATCGATTCCTTGATGCATTGAAATTAGTGCCTCTAAAACTCGCTATTATTTACACAGAAGACATTATGGCATAAACTGTGTTTCAAAATTTGAATTCATTGAGGTGATGCAGAATAAAGCTGTTTCCTCTTTTGTATTTTTCAAGTAGGACTACACGATATGGTGGTAAAATGATTGTAATTTTTCATTTGAAAAAAGTACCAATAGAAAGATGAAATTAAAATATTTAACTTGCATCAGCTTACACAGAAAAAAATGTACCGTCAATATTGATTTATTACAAATGTGCAAAAGTGCCTACTGTACGAAATTGTTCTTTTGTTCAAAACGATGAAAACACTATCCTTTATACATGAACAGTACACATTAACATTTTGGTGATAAGTCTTTGGGTTGAAAACCAAGAAATGCACCTTTGGAACATTTGGGATCACATTTTTGGTACATATCGAATAACCATATATGGTTGATATTTGATTACCATGTGGCTACCCTGAGTCTGTTGTTTAGGGACTTTCTCATTAGCACTTTAAGCTGTTTTACTTCCCCAGTTCGTGTTCCACATTCTCAATGTGACTAACATGTCGCTATGGCAGAACATTTATCTGTATGGCCAATTAACACCGTTGCTGCTACTTAGCTTGAACTCCAGCAATGCTGTTGTGTGATGGATCGGGGTTTTGTGCCTGCGGCCAAATTATGACAGATTAGCATTATTGCTACCAAATGCAAACTCTTTAACGCTCATCCTAAGTGCTCATTGGCCAGCGGAAACTGCTCAACAGCCATCCTCTTATTTATCTTCACCCAGTTATGTTTGATTGTCAATCTTTTTGAGACGATAGTTTCGTTTTTTTTCATATCCTTCACTGCTTGACGATACATTTTCAATATTGCCGTTGATCTTAAGATGTGTTGACGGAAACCCACATGCTCCTCTTTTGATTGGCTAGTAATTTCTGGGGCACTGTACCAAGTATTAAGAGCTGCCGCCATTACATTTATCTTTGTAGCAATCAATCACTTGTATGCATACATGCAGATACACACACATGCACATGTGCACAAAACACAACTGACTTGATGCCCGAAAAGGCTGTTTTTCTCTTAACTATGCTTTTTGGCAGACATTACAACTTTTTCATATGTTCATACCCTTAAATGATGTCGAGCCAAGTGGTTTAACATTGCACTGTTGTGGTTTGACCTTTTATGAAGGGTCTATCAGTGGTTGTGAGCAAGAGCAGTAGTTTAGTGCAGTGAGACATTGTGAATTTCAAACCTAGATGCTTTAGTATGTGGTCAATCAGGGGCAGATGAAACCACCCAAAATGTTCAACCTTAAGTGTGCGTGATTTAAACATCCAAGCTCTTTCCAAGGAGGCTTTTACAGCCAAGTAAATAACATAAATATTTTTTTTTAGGAATCCAGTTGTAAATAAGTGTGACCACTTTCAGCAAAGGCATGCTTCCCCTATGCCTTAAGACAGTGATTCCCAACCAGTGTGCCGGTGGCACATTCGTGTGCCATGAGAGCTCTAAGGGTGTGTCGAGAGAACTTTTCAAATTTCACTTAAATGGGGAGACATTTGTTTATTACTGACAAATAATGTATCTTTGTCCCTCTATTTATGCCATCAACTTAGAGTGACAGAAAGAAGAACTCTGTTTGGTGGTGTGCTGTGTGATTTATTTTTTATTTTTTTACTTTTTGGGGAACTTAAAATATGTGCCTTGGCTCAGTACAGGTTGAATATCACTGCCTTAAGGGCTCACGTTAACTTGAGATCTTGGTCAAGATTTAGCAGGAATATCAATGAGAACACACAGTTTTTATTTATGTATTTACTTTTTTGTGTGTGCGCACGCTGTTGAAGTCAATCACTGTTGTTGAAGGCCACAGGGCCTCCCTTGTACATTTTGCGTTGCATTCAAAGGAGGCTGTGACTATATCTTCTGACAGAGACGTGACTCGCTCCAGGCTTCCCTTGTGTCGTACTACCCAGTGGAATGATTGGTTGGTTCCTCTTTCTCTGGTTTGTCCCTGCTTTAGCTTTTTTTCCCTCACTGTTATCCTGTTGTCTAACGATGATCTCAAAAGAGACGTGAGAAGGATAAGTATCCTCAGCTGTCCTCTTAAATACTGAGCAGGTGAAGTGTGTGAAGGGAGGAAAAGTGGCAGTTGGAGCTTACCGTGTTTTGTGAAGCAAGCAGAGTGTGTATTGGCTTTACCTACGTACAGTAAACGTAGCCATGGAACAAGTTGGAGGATTACTGAGGATTTGCCACGCTAAGCTCCAGGAACCCAATCCAGTGACCCCTCTTCGTGTCTCCTCCCCCTGCCTTGAGCAGAACAACAAACCGCCCTACCCTCTTATTTGGCCCATGTTGCATAACAGCCTGACCAGAACCGACATTTCCAACCGAACAACATTTAAAAATCTCCGTACATGGAAATTCAATGAAAATCAAGGTCTTCTAAATTTTAGACCACGGAGAAGAATGTTGTGATCAACCATTAATTGTTTTTCCATCACTGGGTCAGACACTACGCAAAAAATGTTGATCATTGTTTTCCAAAGTAAAAGCAAATGTTTTATTTTGATTCAAAACAAAGACAATTTGTTTGATAAATGATCACTTTTATTTTAAAAAGGTATCCAAGCGATTCATCGCTGATATAAATAATAAATAAATAATCAAAATCATTTTTGATTCATTTCATAGTGATCAATTCATTATTGCATGGCCCTGCTCAAATGTCAATCAAATTCCTCTACTATCACCTGGAAGAAGAGTTGCTACTTTGTTTTGTATCTTTCTTGAGCTCATGCATGACTTGAAGCTTGAGGTGCGAAAATGTAACCACGGAAAGCCTCCTGTGCCAATAATTATATTTTGGGCTGCAACTAACGATTATTGGAAATCAATGAATCAGTTCATAAATTGGATAAAAAGAACTTATCATTCCTTTATTCCAAAACAGGACATTTAAAAAAAATGACAGTGCAGAAAATGGACAAATGCACTAGGATTCAATGACTGCCATGGTCCGCACCACGTTAGAACATTTTGATTCTTGACTCTTTTCCCACGTACACACAGATTTTTGCCCGTGTCTTATTTTGAACAAACATAAATATTGTTTTGCTTTTATTTGGGGGGTCTACAGAAATAAGTAAAATGATTACTCTTGGGACGCTGAAAATCTGCGAATTTGGACAATTTTCAGTTAATCGACATCTAAAAGATTTATTGATGATCAAAATAGTTGATGACGTTCATCATCGAATAGATGACAAATTTATCTATTAATTGTTGCACCGCAAATTACTGTCAATCCAACCAGGTTGTTGTGGGGCTTTCCCAGTCACTTTTCTATAATGTGTCTCCTTACAATGGGATAAGGCAAATCATTTTGAATGTTTCAAGATTTTAGAAGGGCCGCGGGCTCTGGATCCCAGTCGAATGGAGCCGTCCCTCCACTAAGCAACAAGAAGAATCACATCAACACATTTAGAAGTGTGGCTACTGTGTGTGGACACTAATATTGTTCGTCTGTTGCATTTTCCCACTGCAAATTATTCAGTAGCTTTTTAGTGAGGCACTGTCACATGCAGTGACTCACCGAAATATATTTTACCATTCCCGCAAGATGAGATGAAAAACGCATCATGCTGATGGTTGTGGCATTTAAAAAAAAAATTATTCTAGCACAGCAAAAATTGAATTGAGCTATCAATCTAGTTGTTGACTGCCTAACTTTCTGCTTTTGGGTGAAACTAACTTTCGCGCTGCACCTACCAAGACAAAAAGTTGGACGCACCAGTGCAAAAAACAGAACAAATGGTTATTCTAGAGCCTTGTAACATAAACAAAGGAGACGCAACAGCAGAGCTTCCTGCCGCTCTTGCTTGCTTGCTCTTGCGAAGAACGAGATTGCTCCCTCGGTATTGTAAATAACCAATTTAAATTTGCCCATTTCTACCTAACCTAAAAAAATAGATAAGAATCATGCAAAGTGCATCCATTATTTTTGGCCCATCCTTTGAAATAATAAATAATAATAAATAATATTTACTGTACAAAATACAAGGAATATAACCAATGATCGTAGACGACCGCCTTGACACAGACTCCTTTCTTTTTTCTCCATGGAGTCTTTTAATATTAGACCAATATTCAATATCCTCTGATCGATCAGTCTATGATCGTGATTGAGTGATTTCTGTGGAAAAGTACATGAGTGGCATGTGTCGGTCAGTGCCTTTCATGGCCGATCACAAAAAACACTGACGCGCGGCTTGTACTTTGCAGCCTGCAGCCAACTAGAGACGAGCGTGTGTGCAGTCTAGCGTCCCCTTCCCCTCTCCTTCAGACTGCACGTCACAGATCAAACCACGATCTGAATCATAACATATCTTTGTGCGTTTTCCGCACTGTCAATTCGAAATAGTGTCCTGTGGTTGTATAATGACGGGATTTATGTATTTTTTTTTTTATCTGAATCATCAATTAATCGAAAGAATAATTGACAGATTAATCAATGACATCATTGTTAGTGAGCCGCTCTAAAACTCAAAAAATGTGCAGCTAAGCCATGTGATCGGAATCGGTATCGGCCGATCTCACTCATGGATGATCAGTCTCGGAATCGGCAGCATAAAACCCTGATCAGAACAGGTCTGTTGAATATCAAACAGTCACTCCTCCTCTTGACTTCGTTTTCCCTGCAAATCGTAACATGACTTTATTGACATGTCACCACACCTCTTCTTACTCTTCTCTCCTGCCTTGTAAAGATGGCTACTGTGTGTGGAACACACATGCTAGCATGAAAGCATTTGACTGTCACACACGTTTTCTCTGTCGTTGTTATTCTTCCCCGTTTGCTATAAATGGCAAAATAACGACAGACGCGATAGGGAAAAAAGGGACACGGTATCGTCTTCATATGTATCGTCATATTGCTCAGCTCGACCAACCCAATGTCAAACATAAGAAGTACAAATCAGGTAGGTTATTTTTAATATTTGCCATGGCTGCTAATATACAGATTGGGGGCTGCAAATAGACCACAAGCCAGGCGGTGGACATGCCTGACTTCAGGATAATAGTGTTACAAAAGGTGAACATGTATTGGAACAGAAACACTGAAGTGATGATCATTTTGTTTGTTTGTTTGCGCTTTTTCCTGCCAGGCTTTCCTTGTAGCTTGCTTGTTTAACGTTACCCTGGTTGAACCCCTTGACTGTTTTGGCAATTGCGTTTTGGATCATCATCTTTCTGCATGGTCAAGGATCCTCCTATCAGTTTGGTTGCATCTGTCTTTAAATTGTGTGACACAATGTTTCTGTAGCCCTCAGAGTTTGTTTGGCTGGTGCCATCAGTGAAGTATAATGAGTCTCTGTAAATAAGGGGAAAAAAGTTTCTTGACATAAACCATACGACTTCTTGCAGAACCGGCCACCAGGCTGATTTCAATTTGTTGCTCTTTATTCAAATGCATTCTCTGTGTTGTCTGAAATATCCAAAAAAAAAGTTAAAACCCTAAATGTTTGGAATGCATTCTTTTTCCTATCTCTGGAGACTTATGGGTGCACCCGTACAATCAGCAATAGAAGCGCAAACAGTCACATCGCCTCCGGTCCCTTTCACTGTATGTGCCTCTATCATCAGCATCATGAGCAGTTCCTTTTTTTTTTCCTTTCAGCATTCTCATCACATTGTTTAATGTTTGTCTTATCAGTCCAATTTTTCCCCCAATACTGTATTTTATTTTTTCCTTCTCTCTTGACTCAAATCAAGCCTGGCTTTTCTATTCTTCTTGCTAATGAGGGCTAACGTGTGTATCAATACAGATGTAAATACTTACAAACGTGGTTTCTCTTTGAGTCGTGCAGCTTATTTTATTAACTCAAGGATTGACTATCAAGGGTACGACGTCTATTGGATGACAATTTGTAGAAATATACAGGCAGAAATTAGCCATGGAGCTGTCAACCAACCAAGACAAATTCTGTACATGTCTCTCTGCAATGTTAGTGTCGTGACTTCAAAAGAGTCCCACTGAAGAGGGCTGATGGCATAGTTAAACATCCCTGATGTTTTGTTTTGGAAGTTTGTTTTTGGTTCTACTTAAGGACAGTGCTGAAAAGCTGACTCAAAGCAAGGGTAATGTTTTTTTTTTAAATCTTGACACTCCTCGGGCATTTTCCTCTGTCAGCTTTTAGCGTGCCAAAAAAGACTCAGCAGAGATAAGTCCCCAGCCCACTTGTGTACATGTCTTTTAACATGATGTGACAGTGTGCCAGCTTCCCTATATACAATACCTTGCCATGAGCTACTGCATGCTGTAGGTTCAGCTGACGACAACCTGCATCAGTCACGCTTAATAAGCAGGGTGGTTGTATTTGAAGAAAAATTGCACTACTGTACTTGAACTCATAAAGAAACAAATGCATGGTCAGTATCAAGAAGTCAATAGGATAAACAAGATGCAAGGAAAACACTCATTTGGATGATCTGTAAAAAATAAAAATAAAAAACCTGCATGTCCGTGTATGAAACCCCCCCCAACATATTTGAACACGATCACACATAATAAAGAAATTGTGTATTTTGTTCGTCAATGACAATTAAAACCAAAAATATATTGCAAGTATAAAGACGGTGTATTTGGTGAAGAATCAACATCCACACCAAATACGTGTTTCACAATTCAATCAAAGCAAGCTATTTATTATTCTACTTCACTTCACGTTACAGTTGTGGCGTGCTAGTGGCATCTCTCAGCAGAGAGTGGTGTCTTAAGACCTATTAAATGCTTTCTCTCCTGTATAAATTGTCTTAATTTGTGATGTAAATTGGAATTGGCCTAATCCACTTTCTGATGATTTCATAGGGTTTGGCAATTCCCTAAAGCAGGGGTGTCAAACTCATTTTTCTAGCGGGCCACATTTTCGTTACTGTTTCCCTTGAAGGGCCGTTCTCACTGAAACCAGAGAAAAAGTGTCAAGAGTAACGGTTTATTCAACTGTTGTGTAAGTTACTGTAATGAGAGGTTTGGTCACAAGAAAAAAGCTTACAATATCTTTCTTAATTGTTTCTTAATTGAATGTGAAATGTTGGTCCAAATTGTAATCAGCATCATGGAAGTTGATTTGCTTTCGCAGGCCACATAAAATGATGTGGCGGGCCAGATCTGCCCCCCGGGCCTTGAGTTTGACACCTGTGCCTTCAAGCTTTTTTCAGATCGTTTCCAGTCCCACTAGGCCAAATCTGAAAAACTCATGACAAACCATTGCGTGACAATCGCAACATTACCAACACCTAAACCCAGAAAAATAACTAAACTATCTGTTGGCTGAGTGGTACCAAGCAACAGTAATATCACATATGACCATTTCCAAGATCAATAAACCAATAATATATTGCAGTAATGATACGACCTGATTTGTCTGCCAGTGTGGAAGAAACAAGAACTTGATTAGAATCTTACCATCCTCATTTGCTCTCAAATTGTTCAGTCGTTTGTGGAGCGCTTTGCTACCTCAGGTACTCAATCAAAGCACTTTCCACTGTTACCTCATTCATCGACTGATGGAGGACCCTCAGGGAGCACCAGGAGCAAGTTCAGTATCTTGCTTAAGGACGCTTTGACATGGTTGCAGCGATAATGAATTCATCAACCCATAATATTATGATCACTTTCTCACCATTGTTTACTTATGTGGAAACACAATGATCAGTTAGGTTTTGCCCACATTTGTTGTTTGCCCAGCTATTCATGCAGCATTTTGTTCCAATTTCTGCCTGGGCTGTTTTAGTCCGTTCAAGCCGACTTTTGTAACTTTCACACCAATTTGTTTCCCGTGCTTGATTTGACTTCACAGCCCTCTGGCTGTTCAAGATAAATTTCACAGTCAACCGGGGCCTTCAAGTATGCTGCCTTGCCATCCATTGGATGTCACATCAGGTTGTTTCATACCACTTTTTGCATTTAACACTCGAATGCGAATCATGCTCATCGTGGTTGAAAATCTTAATCTACACTCCTCTTTTGGCTATATACCTTTGCAACATAACCTCCTTCGCATTAGTCATAGCCTTTTTTAACGCTTTGACGTGCACACACTCATCTACACCCCATTGTTGTTTTACCCGGGGTAAGTTGATAATGGCAAATGTATTCTCTTAGCAACTGCATCTCATCATCCATCGCATCAACCCATTGCTTTGCGTTAGATGAGGTTATGGCACACATTAACCAATAACAATCATCATTTTTCTCACCTTCCTACCACATCTGTATTCAATTAAATCTCCCAGTTTCTTTCTCTCTCTGCAAAGATGCCATCTTTGTTCGGATTCATCTGTATGTGTTTGGTCACTCACTTCAGGTGCCATTTGTTTTTGTTCTGTTTCACGGGTTTGTGTCTGGCTGCTCACTTCATTTTCCGGCCCTGACCCCGTGTGACCTCACCGGCTCACCCTGCGGTCTGGTCCATATTGGTTTGCCCATTTCTGTACCAGGTCCTCATCATCACTCATGGATGTTTGTGTTTTCCTGCGCTTACCACAAACTTCAATAACCTACGTTTTTTGCACTTTTTCCACTATCTGCATGGAATAGGTGGGGCTATTTATCTCATACCCAACAAAGATTCCCCTTTCTCATTTGGGGCCCTATGTTTAATTTTATTTTGCGGCCATCTGGGTGTTATCGGCGCACTGAGTTGCCTCGCCTCTGACTGACTCGTCCCACCATGTCTGTGTGAAGGATGTTGAGTGTAGTTTTGGCTCTTGCTTTAGGTTCTCTACTTGTAGTTTGAATAAACTTTCCTGAGTTCACACGTCACACTGTAATGTCTCTTTGTCATTTTTCCCCACCATTCCATCAACAACCTCTTGCAACTTGCCATCGTAATCGCAGTGACCCTCGATCTCATGCCGTGTCTGCATGCCACAAGACCTTTTGTACTGGTCGTCATTAAGTAAATAGTACAACCTGTTGCGTTTGTGAATGTCGAAAATACTACTTGGTCTTTTCGTACATCTACTGAACATATTCTGCTCAAACCATGAAGCGGTGACCGCCTTCGTTCCGAGGATCATTGTCTTCTGTCGTTTCCCAGAGTCAGGACTGAGATATCGAAAAAAATATATTTTCAGTTCTGTGTTCCCTCTGACTTGAATCAGCTGCAAAATGATCTTGGCGTTCGAGAGCTGGTGTCTCCAAATTCTTTTGAATCTTGGTTGGTCAAATTAGAACAAAGTGGTGGTGGTTGTCATCGCTTGTTGTATTGTCATGGACCCTCATGTGCTATGGCCTCTTGGCCTGGTCACTCTTGCAAAAGAGATTGTAAACCTCAATGAGTTTTTAACCTAGTTAAATTAAGCTTAACAACAACAACAACAAATTACTCATGGTGTTGTTCTTGTTGATGTGGGATCAGAGAGCGTATTACTCCCAATATAAAAGGACTTTACAGAATAAAGGGAAAATATGGAGAGAACAAAAAATGTTGGTAATCAGATTAATGTAAAAGTGGCGTATTTTATCTGTGGTGTTTCAGGCAGCTGCAGTCTTTTGAGCTTTATTGTGATGCAATATGGAGGAGACTACACCACACAGAAAAACCCAAAAGGGGTTTCAGGAAGATAATGTTGAATGTTTTATTTTTATTTTTTTTATGTTTCGGTTGGCCCAGTTTGAAATCCACAGTACAGTCGACACTTAAGTAAATGTTGTGTATAGTGAGGCATGAAAGCAAATCCCATGTTGGATTAGAGACGGAGCATTTTCATTTCACGCAAATACGCCTAGCTTAAAAGTTCATCAACAGTTGAAGATTCCAATTTATAGCATTTCTTTTCTATCTGGTTTCCTTTAAAGATAAAGACATTGAAGACCAAAAAAAAAAGGGCAAATCAACTTTTGCTGTAACCTGCTTTTAACAGGTTACATCTGCAGTCTGGCTTAAAAAAAAAAACATGTAAACTCAACCCAACTCAGAAGCAGAGCATGTGTCCATAGTCATAAAAATACATTTTGTGTGTGTGTGTGTGTGTGTGTGTGTGTGTGTGTGTGTGTGTGTGTGTGTGTGTGTGTGTTTTTTTTTAATACAAAATTATGTAAGTGTTTTGAGGTTCTCCGGTTTTAGGCTTTCGAGTCAAACAGAAATGCAGTCTTTTTTTAAATAAATATGATTCCGCATAATCTTGGTGAAGTAACATTTTGTGCACATTCCATTTAATTGGAAGGGCTCACTGAAATCCATACGGTTGACCGGTGACCAGTACAGGGTGTACTCCACCTCTTGCCTAAAGTCATCTCAAGCTCACTCGCAACCCAAAGGAGGTCAAGTAGTATGTACCTTAAAATGGATGCGTTATTGACATTATTGTTACTTCAGTAAATTAGTATATAAAATCAAGTGTTTCCTGTTAAGCGTGCACTCACAGCTTCTGCAAACTTGAACCTTTCTTGTAAATAGTGAAACAAAAAAATGCATGGAAGGCATCCATTAAAGGCGAACGTAGTGAGACAATATTTGAGCAAGCTAAACGTCAAGGCTAAGGTGCGGTATTTGGCGCAAATCGAAAGACTGAAAGGACTTGACCAACGTCAACACACCTCACTGATGGAATCCATCCACCACCTGAATGCCAAATTGTTTTCTTATTTGCTCACAGAGATAGATGACTGTCAAAATGGGTCTGAACAAAAATGATGGTACCCTGAGAAAATGTTTAAAATAATTTGACTATGGGCCAGGGACACGTTCAACCAATTAATTCGCATCGCAGGTGACATCAAATCTTTAATCAGTCAGCTAACATTATTAGTCACTGTGCTGTTTGGCGACATGGTGTGTAAACACACTAAAAAGGGACCAGGTGAGGTGAAGGACAGTTGTCTCAGGAGATCAAAAAAAACAAAACAACAATTATAGCCAAGCGAGGCTACAATGCCATCTCCGAGCAGTTTCATGTCCCTGTGAATGCAGTTTCACATATTCAGAAATTTAAGCTCCACGGGACTGTCGTCAACCTCCATTGATGTGGCCGCAGGAAGAAAATTGCTGACAAATTGAAGAAACTGATAATACAAATGGTAACTAAAGAACCCAGAACAACCTCCAAAGAAATGAATTGTGAATTCCAAGGTCAAGGTGCCTCAGTGTCAGATCACACCATCTGTCGTTCGAGCCAAAGTGGACTTCATGGGAATCGACCAAATAAGGACACCAATGTTGAAAATAAACCAAAAAAAAAAAAGCCAAACTGCATGTTGACATGTCACAAGGCTAGAGATGTCACAAGATAGGATCTATCATGTGTAAATACCGATGGCTGATGGTGTTTAATCCAAGTCCAGTAATTGACTGACCATTTTCAAAATGGCTTTGCATTTCCTTCCGGGCTAACATGACCCCTATTACTGCAAAAGCAGTGGCAATCGGGCTTCGTGTAGGCCGTCGGACATAGCCGAGAAAATTAGTAGTGGAGAAAGAGGAGATGAGAGACTGAAGGCAGATGTAAACAATGGCTAGGTGCTGACAAAGGCCAGAGCACGGGGACGCTAGTGGAGAGCAGATGAGTCATATTACTGCAGCGCTGCACAGATTGAAATGCCACTGCAGTTGCTGAATGTGCGCATCATTTTTGGCTGGATTAAAACGCGTCAGATATTCATTGTTCTCTTTAGTTCTTTGAGGCACATTTGGATTCAAAGAGCAACTTCATTTTCATTATTTACAGCCGACAACACTTGTATTCATCTTGGAAGCACCATGCCATGATTGATTTTGTTTGAGCGAGAGTTAGAACGTCAATTTCATCGCTATTCATCCATCACAAAATAATTGCTGAATTATCCTTTTAAGTGCTGTGTAGTCATCTTGTGTAAGAGTCACATGACCACTTGACCTGTAAAATCATCCCTCAGCTTTACCTACCACGACTTGTCGGTCATTGTTCAACTTTACGACATGGTTTCACTGTTGTGGATGCAAACGGAGGAAGCTTGCTCGTTCTCTCGAAAGATAGTACTCCAGCTATACTGACCATGACCTAATGCACCGTGTTATGTTTCCTTTACTTTGCTTTGTACTCCTTGCCCGGCCAGCTAATCCGGGCCCTGATCAATAACCCCCCTTCAACAGCTCACCGTTTGGATCTTTTCCAGCCAAAAGATCAGCAGATATCTCAAAGTGTTCCTTCTCTTGTTTGTTATTCACAAAACGCAATGGCTGCAAAAAATACCAAAGACCTTGCTGCAATGAAAAAAAAAAATGCAATACATTGAGCGTGCTCGCGCGCGCGTGTGTGCGTGATTTGTCATATGATGGCCACCTGCTAGGCTCATCTTACTCTGATGTGAAATCAGTCAGCCTTCATCTTGAATCTGCTTCGGCCTGAACTCACCACCCCTGTGTCATTGATGTTTTCCATCCGCCAGAAGCTACCTACCTACTTTCCCTGTGTCTGTCGGAGTGATTTGCCTCAATCCATCGTATGCTTGGATGCTGATGGGGTCTGTCAGCATGCACTGCACGCCCAGAGACAATTAAACAGAAACACAAGGCTCGCTTAATGAAGCTCGGCAGGAAAAACATCTTCAAACAAGGTTGTTTTACCATACAGATAGCAGTTGACGAGGTCCACTCCACTCACATTGAAGACAAAAAACAAAATGGGGGACAAAATGCAATTTAGGCCATTATTTTAGGAGGATTGGAATATGCAACCCGGTAACTGCATGATTTGTAGGCCTCTTTACCTGGTCCCTGTCCATATGAGAATCGGCATTTTTGAAAAATGACAAATTTGTTTTGCCCTTCCGTCCACATGCTAACTGCAGATAATTACATTTTAGGGTCATTTCTGGTAAGAGTGAACCTTTGCGAATATGTATTCTAATTTCAATGCTTGCATCGATTTTCGACACCGCAGCAGTAACTTCACTTCATCCCAGAACTTGTTC
>JAKGUB010000556.1:16785000-16815000 GCA_026261675.1 Hippocampus mohnikei | reverse complement strand
AAACGCACACCTCGTTCGTGTTTTTCAATGATCTCCTTCTTCTACTCGATCGTAATTTTCTTTAATGTCTTCTTAGGCTTAACACTAGCCTGTGGCGGGGTCTTTTTCGGTCCCATAATAGCAAAGGTACACTCAATATGGTCCAAAATGTCTAGCAAACACAAACCATGTCCGCACTCAAAGAAAGGAGGTGACAAACTGGGACGCCGTGAGCGTGCGTAGATTCTCGTGGCCGCCACCGTGGCGCTGTTCGACCGCTTGGTTTGGTTCGTCCGCCAAAAACTAGTTCGTCAGCAGAGACTACATGCTCGCGAAATTAATGTTCTTGAGGCGAAAAGTTCGTGAGCTTAAGCGTTCGTGAGCCGAGGTATCACAGGATCCGGAAAGAGCCACCTGACAGGAAGCAAAACAAACCTCAGAGTAGATCAGGACACTACGGATGAACGCATAGTTGGCACTTATTGGAAGCTTATTGGAAAATAATGAGAAATTTAACAACGTGGCGGCCCGGTAGTACAGTGGTTAGCACGTCGACTTCACGGTGCAGAGGTACCGGGTTCAATTCCAGCTACGGCCTCCCTGTGTGGAGTTTGCATGTTCTCCCCGGGCCTGCGTGGGTTTTCTCCGGGTACTCCGGTTTCCTCCCACATTCTAAAAACATGCTTGGCAGGTTGATTGAACACTCAAAATTGTCCCTATGTGTGTGCGTGGGCGTGAATGGTTTTTTGTCTCTGTGTGCCCTGCGATTGGATGGCAACAGGTTCAGGGTGTCCCCCGCCTACTTCCCGAAGACAGCTGGGATAGGCTCCAGCACCCCCCGCGACCCCTAGTGAAGATAAAGCAGTTTGGAAAATGAATGACTGAATTAAACAACATCTATTTTTTTTTCCTTTCATTCCTTAAAACAACAACGATGTTCTTATGAGATTATATGAACCATTTTGACAGTTATTTCAGCAACTGAACTGGTACTCTGCATTTTCACACAAATGAGGATAAATACAAGCTAGCGCAACAAATAGGCTTCATTTTCGGGATTTGTACTACCTCAACCAGCTGGGGTGGATTCCTGCTGCTTCAATAATATTTCAGGTGTTCATTTTTGTTTGATCGAAGGATAAACACACAACCATCTCATATTTATTGAATACCTGCAACAATCTCGCCATTGCCTGGATAATAACTGTCTACCCCCTGAAAAGCAACCGACCCCGTCAGGCACAGCGCCATGACCTCACTGACTATCTCCATTTCCGGTCACAGTAACTGGTTCAGCCATCAAATGGCAAACGGCTTCCCCTCTCAAGGCTCACTGTTCTGTATGTTAGGTAGTGCGGATTGCTGAGATGGAGTCGGCCTGCAAATATTCCAGTGTCTGACCTTGTATTAGAGATGTAGGGGGGTTTTGACACCTGGACTCAGCTGCTCGTACAACATTGTGTTGAAAGCAATTGGTTGTCGCCACACATCTGAATGGACGTATCCACAACACTTAGGTTTAAATGCGCTTTAGCCACGGAAGTACAGGGATACGACGACTCCATCGTGACACTTCTATGTCAAGAGGGCAGGGTGAACGGGACGGCAGAGTAGCAAATGTGTTTCAAATCCTCCCATATTATTATTGGAATGGGAGTACTCCTCAAATGAGAAAAGCAGCAGTAGCAAAAAAGAGGAGGAAAAAAACAAGTCCTGTGCTTTTAAAATCAGACAAGGATCACTGCTAAGACTTGCAGTGCCTCGTGAGTTATGCACTCTTATGGCCGCTCTTCGCCACAAAGCTACTTGCACCGATAAATCCCTGGTTGACCCTGATTGCTTCAAAGGCAAATTCCCCCAAGAGATCAATAAAGTGTTCTCATTCAGAGACTTAACAAACTAAACTGCTGAGATCATAACATTGGGGGGGCCGAGGGGGCTTCGGCCTGAAAAAAATTCTATTATCTTCATCATCATCATCATCATCATCAACTCTTTTGTACTTATTAATCACAGTGACAACATTTTATACACGAGTGTCCAATAAAATCGACTATAAAGTCAGCCAAGGTATTTCAGTGAAAAAATGAAAAATAATAAGTGCAGTGCATTAGCATGTGCCTCCGCGACACTGCCTCACAACATTGCCAACTCTGTGGATCATTACTTATTATTGGATGATTTTATTTTATTTATTTGTAGTTATGAAAAATACTCTGATCAAGTTGATAGAAAGACCCAATAAGGTGAATTCAGAGATGTGTTTTCCAATTCCATAATACTGTACAAAATTGAAGATAATTGCTGAAAATGTGCAAAGACATTGTAGAGATACATTATAACCTGAACCCTTTCATCCACCCTGGAACCTGATAACATGATAAGCTGTCCACTGTAGTAACCACTGTCCCCGAACGGGTTAAACTGATTTGAACTATTTCAGTTTTACGGAATGCGGGGGCATGGCTAAAACAATGCCCAGTGACGCACTTGCGCACCTGGCTTGCGTTGCCTCTCCCCCACACTATAAGAGCTTGGACTGCCCAATGACGGGTCGTATTTTTGCATTATAAGTCGCTCTGGAGTATCCGTCGCACCAGTCAAAAAATGCATCATGAAGAAAAAACAAACACATAAGTCGTTCCTAAATATAAATCGCATGTTTTGGGAAATGTGTTTTACAAAAGCCGAGAACAAGAGCTAAACATTCTCCGTCACTTATCGTGGGTGTGCTCGGAAATATGCTCTGAGCATGTACTGCTTCATGCTGACCTGAAACTAGAGTACCCAAAGAAAACCCGTGCAGGCACGGGGAGAACAAGCAAACTCCATACAGGAAGACCGGAGCCGGAATTGAACCCTACACCTCTCCACTATGAGGCGGATGTGGTAATCAGACGACCGCTATCCCACTGGTCAATTTCCAATATCTTACTAATATTTTGGAGACATCGGCACAGGAGTTTCTATTTTTAATATTGTAATTTTAAGGCATTACCCCCCTTTTCACTGCATATAATTTATGTATTCCATGTAATTTTGTAATCATCTGCTGTATAAAGTTTGAGCGTGAGTCATACTGATTCAAGTGAATCAAGTTTATGATAGAATATGCCTTTAATTCTACATGCGACACATAGTGTTTGGTTCTTTCTCCCTCTCTGTCCAAGTTTGACTGCCCTTTTCAAAGTTATTGTGAAAGCTTTGGCCCCTATTAGTATTCTGCTTAACACCGGCTGTTGTTTCAAGGAGAAATTGCCAAGTCTTAAGCGTAGATCTTGCAATAAGACAATGGTTTACAGCCTAGACAAAATACGATGATTTACCTGGGTCCTTCCCTCTGTTTCTTGCTTTATTTTTGCTCTCTATTTGGCCCCCGCCATTTCCTTATCTGTGGTTGTTGTTATAAACGTATTCGGTGGAGTTTATTGCCAAGTTGATTTTGAAATGGGTTTTTTGATATTGGATTTTGGCCCGTGCTTATTTTCCACATGAAGGCAAAATGCTCATCTCATAATAATGATGCGCTATTTCATCATCTGTAATATTTATTGTCTTGTAGACAGGCCTTGGGATGTGTACAGTTCTCTGCCTTCACAGTCTGTATTCATTTATTAATTCTGTTTAAAAATACATATAGCATTTAATTTAACACACACAACATACAAGTACACGTTTGATCTGTCACAGCAGATCACCAACAAACCTCCAGGATGTTTTAATTCTTTGTGTGTGTGTGTGTGTGTGTGTGTGTGTGTCTTGCACTGATTTTTTGGGGGAAAGTGCAAGATCAATATTCTTAATATTTTCGTTTTAGGAAATTAAGAATACAGGTCAAAGCAACCATAACGATGTTAACAATCTAAATTATGCTACAAAAACACCAGTGGCATTTTTTGTGAGAGACTGTTTAAACGCTGCTGAAATTTACACCCCAAGGAATAATATTTCTGACCCATGCCTGTCAAAATGTTATTTTCCAGATAAAAGGCGAGTCCAACTGAGGATGTGTGTTTTACTTACTGTTGGCGACGTAACCCGAATTTGTCTAAAAAGTCATTATGTGCCACAGTGTGTCACTAACTAACGCTAATGCAGTAGTTATGCCATAATTACAGAAAATATTTGCATAAAGCACTTCTCGACCATAGATATAAAACAATCGAAGAAAAAAAACAGCATCTGAGCTTGCCTTCTTGTTCCGCGTGAAGATGTCTCTCAAAATGTAAGTTAGTAATGTTGTAAACTGAGCACCCACATTTTTAATAATTTTGGGCTACTTTTCTGCAACCGACTCAGAATTGCTCAATCCTGACCTACTTTTTTGTCCTGGCTCAGCAATTGGCAATCACTGCTCTAAAGGCCTGCAGGTGTGAGGCAAGCTCTAGTCAGGTCACCTCACTTATGCTCACAAACGAGAAATATTTGCAATGGGCACAGCAACTTTTTTTTCACTGAAGGATGCCTTATAACCTTGGATGGTACTGAAGGATGGAACTCTGGATGGTTGGTGGATGTCTCAACAAGGTTTTGACATCAGTAAGAATGGGACAGAGCGATGTTTTGGGGCTGGAATAATGAAATGTGTGGCCATAGGCCACTATAGGGTGCTTGCAGGTGTAAAAATGACCTCTGCAAAATATGTCGCTTACTAATTGAACATTTCCTGCCATGGTATGAAAAGAAGATCTGTGCCCTCTGCATTTAAGTCATTCTCATGCAAGAAAATGCATCGTCCGATCCTGCAAAAAAAAATCCCACTGAAGCTCTGTGGTTACTTTGGGTGTACATGTAGAAAAAAAATTAACTAAAAAAAAAAAATCAACATCAGGTGAACCAGAGAACCTTTGGTTTAAAAGGTGATCTTTGTATGTGGACAGCGGTAAACTTCCAAAAAGCAACTCTGGAAGCAGAAATTATCCGTTTAATTAGTATGAGAGTTGGTCAGGTGATCTCAAAGAGGGGTGCCGATGTTCATAAGTGACTTGACTGGAAAAAGATTAAAAAGATAATAAATAAATAAATAAATAAATAAAAATCACTGGATTCTGAGTAATTTTGAAAAAAAAATGTTTTCATCATGTTCAGTAAAGGACGGATTCATATGGAAAATAATGCAACTGATGATTAAAAATGTGTTTTGTGTAAACTGCATTGACTATATAGCATGTCGAATAATTTACAATACAGCGTATGTGTGCCTTACAATTGAACAGAGATCAGTAAATGAATGGGTGAATGGATGATGGATATTCCATGTTCTGTTCCTGTGTTCCTGTCTTTACTGTTCAGTTGGTGTAAACGGTAAATGAATACCACAGTTACCAAAACAATTATACACAAATATAAAGTCATTCAACCACATCAAATTATCTACAAAGTTCATTTTATCTCCTACTCCCATCTTGGTCACAGTGGCGTGGGCAGAGACACTGCCGTTTCTATGGCGATAGACTGATTATAGGCTGTGGGACAGCAAACCCTTATGGCGCAGATGTTTGTGAGGTTGACTTAAATAAGAACAATATGTGTGCCCCTTAGACCAAGACATTCCAGACAGGAAAAGTAGCAGTTATTGATGCTGTAGACGAAGATGAAAAGGCAACAGCCAATACTATACCAATTATCTGTTATAGCGTGTAGAAGATTGCCACTCGACAGATGCTATGTCGTCACTGGTAACTTTCATGGTAAATTTCCCTCCATTGCCTTAAAAGCCATCATCATTTTGTGAAAGACCAAATTAGACAACATATGTATGTAATGAAACTGCGAGTACATGGTCAGGTAAGTAAGAATGTACTTTTTACATCTAGTCTATCATTAAATTGGCATGTAATCTTCCCACAATTAATAGAGATTCTGCAGACAACAGAAAAGCCAAAAGAATCCTATGAAGGAATTGGTAATTCTCAACTTCAAAAAGATGGTTTGCTAGGTAGTCCAACTCCTGATGCAGAACGCACCCATTTTTTGAAAATCCATGCCAGTGTGTGGATATTGGGGCACTGGCTGGGAATCAAACCTACCGTATGCTGTCTGCATGAACGGCAAAAGCATGTCCCATGACGAACGCAACAGCTGTGCACTCTATTGAGTACTACCGTAGTTTACGGGTGCTAATCCGGGTGGTGTGCCGCTCATGTTACAGAAGGAATTGTTTTGGGAGGCATTTTGTGACATTTAACATTAATATTCAGGCAATATGGATGCTGGATGTATTACCTTGTCTGGATTCTTTGTGCACTAGCAGGGCTGGCTGGCACAGGAGTTTAAGGATGAAAGTGATTTTGTGGGGTAATACAAGTGTCATCAAGAGAGAGTCAGTTAGGATGTGATGTGTCATTGCCAATTCCCTCTAACAGCAACAATTCCCTTATCAGGGCTGTGTGTAGAACCTTTGATTTTTACTCCCGTTTTGTCAACACGTGACTCTCAAAGGCCACTATAGTTAGGCGCACTATGCCTCAGTTGGAGTGTATGTCAAAGAAAGAGAATGTTTGTCCAGCATTGGGAACTAGTCAGTACGGTATGATGTAATTTATGGTAATAATGGAGATATTATGGCTAATTACCACGATTTCTCCATTCTTCTCATTTTTTTCTACTTGTTTGCTAATGTACATGATCTTTTGTGGTGTGTATTGTTGTGCTCAAGACCACTGCATATACGGCCAAGACTTGGACAAGAGCAGAACTCACCAAGACCAACACAAGACCAAGACTTCTTGGAGTCAAAACCAAGTCAAGACCAAGACAAGATGTGTCAAATCTAGGTCCAGTAAGTAAAAACCCTGACATATTTTGCCTTTAACCACAGGTGCTTCTGCTGAACAGACAGGTAAGCAAGCACCCGTTAAGTTGACGCACCTGTGGTTAAAAACAAACTTAGCGGGGTTTTCACTTTCTGGACTTGGATTTGTCAGCTTTAACTAGGACCAAAACTGAGAAAAGGTGACACCCAAACAAGACCAAGACAAGCCGAGACTGAGATTAATATCATAAACATCCATTTTAAAGCCCATGGCAAGGTTGAATAGTTAGAGTATTTGCGCTTTAATTTTCTTTTTAATGCGGTACATTTGACAGCCAAAACACCAAAACACAAAAACACAGTGCCTGCAATTCTTTCCAAGTGCAACATGCAAAAATCACACATTATCACAAACGTTATTCCAACTGAATTATTGGCAAAAAATAGTAATAATTGTATGTATCTCAAAAGAAGAGTGGAAAAAATAGCCAATTTAGTTGATATGACAGAAAGTCCAGCCAAAGTATAATACATGTCTCTTTCGCAATGCCAGTTTTTATTTTGTTTGTCATCGACCGATACACGACCAAGACCTTTTGGAGTCGAATCTGAAGAAAGACCAAGACCTTCAAAATATGGTCTCACCCAGATCGGTGTTCAATGTTGTAACATTAAGAATGACTGCTTTTTTGGGCTTGGGCAGGGGCGGGGGGTTTGCATGAAATGTTTTATTTCACACAATTTAATAATGAGGTGTACATGTTTCTGATCACAAATGAATTTCGAATTATATAGAAATATAAAAATAGCATAGTTCAATACGAATATGACATCTCTTCCTATTGTGCATGTAATCTGTCTGTCAAAGAATATTAGCAATGCTGCGTCAACCTATTTTTGTTTGGTCACGCCCACCAGCTGACCGGCACGCCAGGCACACGTACACACCCGCACAACACAACACATCTGCCGTCAATAATCACACACACGGACGCACTTTCCATTTAGGGACCAAGGCGACAGTGTGAACAAAGGGGCTTGGTGGTCAGAAACAAATAAAAGATACATGGATATATTTTCATAAAACTAGACTAAAACCTTTTTGAGTATTTGTCAACAAAAACTAGACAAAAAGCTTTTAGGGTTTTCGGCGACTAAAACTAGACTAAAACAATCACAAATAGGACTGACGAAATCGTGACTAAAACTAATAAGCCAATCTTCGTCATTTACTAGCTTCCAGTTCCCATTCGTAATTTTGTTTGAACTGATGACATCACGTCATTCATTGTTTCCGTCACATGGGGCAGCAGTGAGTAACAGCTCCATCCAATGTATGGGAAACAGCATGCAGGCTATTTTTTCTGCTTTGAAAGAACTTTGACCAGCTGATTATTCATCTTAAAATGCCCTATCAACGTCCATCATCAAAATGCAAAAGGGACCAGATTGCCCTCCAGAAAGTTTTTTTTCCTGATTATAGTGCTGAGAGAAAAATAAAAGAAAATTGACTTTACTCATTGTTAGAAAAAATTCAGAAAGAAGGTAAAAGCTCCCCTTTCTCTGAATGCATGCCTTATTTATTGTGAATTAAACTGAAGTGGAACAAAAACACAGAAAGAGGCTGAGTTTGAAAAGGAGAGAAGCAAAGGAGGGCAGACAGAAATGACAGATAAAGCTATGAGCAGCTTAGAGAGGAAGAGAGCAGAATGAGGAGGAAGCATGGAGGCAGAGAAAGTAGTCAGTGGGGTTACGGAATCAGAACAGAGAAAGATGCTCTCTGATAAGTATTGCGGGGAGGAAGTGGGGCTGTCAAGATAAAGACAAACTCAGACAGCGGGAGAAGGAGATTAAAGGCAAGTTTTGACATTTCGAAGAACGATGAAGGTGGGAAGGAGAGCAAATAGACTGCGCAATGGGAAGACAGGGAGGCTAAGGAAGTGCCAGTGGCCTTAGCCGCAGCAGTCGTAGCATTGGTCGCTATGGGGAGCCAGGTCATGCTGGCTTTCCTTTTCTCACAGGAGGAAGCACGCAGATATCCATCCATCCATCCATCCATTTTCAACACCGCTTATCCTGAAGAGGGTCGCGGGGGTGGCTGGATCCTATCCCAGGTGACTTCAGGCAAAAGGTGGAATCCCTCCTGAACTGGTTGCCAGATAGTCGCAGGGCACATATTGAGACTGAGAACCATACACACCCACATTCACACCGTCACTGAGTCAGAACCGATCCCACACTGCCCGCACACAAGTGTACCACTACACCATCAGCTACTAGCATGCAGATAATCGGAAGCAGCAATCAAAGAATGAAAGTGAACATAATCTTGACATTTTCCTGAGAATGCATTCATTTTTCCTACTCTTAATGCCATTTCACACAGAAATGCATTGATGGTCGAAGAGAAAATAACGTGAGGAAAATGAAACCTGCAGCCCAAGTCCACAAATACGGGATGATTGCTGTGACATTTTAAGGACCGATAACAGATGCTTCTGCCTTTAATGCACATCAACAACATGACAAAGGGTCACTCCACTTGGACTAATTTCTAAAACTGCAGCACTCAAGCTGCATTGGGTTCAACAGTGGTAAATCTTTCCAACATGCTTACAGTATGTACTGCCTGTCCTGCAACTCTACCATTGTCCTTGGGAATCTGGCTGCAGACCAATCCGGATAGTTTGGCCCTCAGTATATTCTGATTTGAAACCGATTTTCTGGTGCTTGGTATGTGTAAGAAACTCTCACCGTTGGAGCTCAATTCTATCCATTTAGCCTTTACCATTGGAACGTTTCTTGAATTGTTTTATTTTTCTCAAGCCAAGCTGCTTCACCTCCCCTGAAGTGTTCTGGTGTAGCTCAAGGGAGTCGCGCTGCATCGTTTGAAATCCAATCACTGTTTCTGATTCAAACGAAGATCTCTTTTCCCCTCCCTTCCTTCTTCACACAAGGAGGTGGTAGTTCAAATAACTGCTTTGTAATCTAGTGTTGTTGAGCAACCCATTCTTGTTCAATTTCATTGTGTGTTGAATGATGCATTGGGGCCCTTACTTTTTAATGAAGTGTCACTAGATTTTGACAAATTGTCAAGGCTATTATATGCACGATATTGTCCTCAGACAGTGCGGCCTCACACTGTTGATGAAGTTTGTTTGACTGCCCAAGAATGATGAGGTGAGGACAGGGCTTAGGAAGAATGTTATTTCTATACAGTCAAAGGCAGCCCGTTCCGTGATGTCGTGATGACGCACTTTTTTTTTCTGATTGAAAAGAAAGAAAGAATAAATCCCATCGACATCCATTATGTTTTTGTGGATTTCAGTCCATTCCGGAATCAAACTGTTGCCATCATTAAAAAATAACAATAAAAAACAAAACTAAATTTGTATTCCATGCTCTCAGTAATATGAAATAAAGTAAATGTGGGAGGAAGAACAAAAGTCGCATTGTCTTCATACATTCTTCAGTGTAAATTTTATGAATTCTGATCCGTTATTATCACTGTTGATTTTAACACAAGTCACTTTCCTTTCACCTTTTATTGTCAGCAATGTTGTACTGAAAAGCCAGGACAGTCACATGTAAAACCACGTACACACCTTTGACATCCCTTTTAGATGTCATGGATGGGATTTCTCCTCTTTGGCATCAGAATCAGAATCATCTTTATTGGCCAAGTATTTAGAACACACAAGGAATTTGTCTCCGGTAGTACACGCTGCACTAGTATCATCATAAACAAGGACATGACAATTAAGTATGGAAGGACATTCCGTAATGTAATTGTAACGTTGTGCGGTGGCACCACCCAATGACAGCTGTGAGACAATGTGCAAAGTATCAAGTGGAGCTAAAGTGATCAGTGATGGAATACAAGACTATCACTGTTGTACAATTGGTGCAGAAAATCATTGAACCATTTAACAGTGACCAGTAGCAGTATTTGTAGTACAACAAGTGTGCAATTATGCAGATGTCCTTGAGTGCTTTAAAGTGTCTGGTACTGTGGAATATAGATCAGTGACAGTGGTTCAAGTGAGTACAGAGCTGGAGCTACAATGGTTATAACGGTAATGCTGTTCCACGGGGTTGTGCAAAATTGCAAAGAGCCACTATACAGGTAGATTTGGGTTACTGTTTAGGGAGTTAATGGCGAGAGGGAAGAAGATGTTTAAGTGTCTGCTGGATTTGGTGTGCATGGATCGGTAGCGCCTGCCTGAGGGGAGTAGCTGGAAAAGGTGGTGGGCAGGTTGCAGGGGGTCCAGTCGGATTTTCTGTGCCCTTGTCTTGGTTCTTGCGGTGTGCAAGTCCTCAAGAGTGGGTAGGAAGGTGCCAATGATTTTTTCCGGAAGTACATCCTCATGCCACTTTAGGGACAGATTTTACCTCCAAATATTGTTACTATAACCTTTGGGCCAGATTGGCAGTTCAATATCTAAACAGTAATCATTTGACATTAATATCCATCTCTCTCTCTCTCTCTCTCTCTCTCTCTCTCTCTCTCTCTCTATATATATATATATATATATATATATATATATATATATATATATATATATATATATATATATATATATATATATATATGTCCATCCATTATCTGAACCGCTTTTCGGGCAGTAGGCGGAGTTCACTCTGAACTGGTTGCCAGCCAATCGCAGGGCACACATAAACAAACAGCCATTCACACTCACACTCACACCTAGGGACAATCAGGAGTGTTCAATCAGCCTGCCATGCATGTTTTTGGAATGTAGGAGGAAACCGGTGTACCTGGAGAAAACCAACGCAGGAAGGGGGGAACATGCAACTCCACACAGGGAGGCCGGAGCTGGAATTGAACCCAATACCTCTGCACTGTGAGGTCGATGCGCTAACCACTGGATATATATATATTAACATAACTCATCTTGCATGCAGCTTTAGTCTGCAAGTGCAAAAAGTCATACAATGAATGTACTGAATGTGCATGCATAGTCTAAATAATGTAATGTAATCACTTGATGTCGTTTCATTGGCACAGCATGCATCTATATAATATAATGTGTTGCTCAAGATGTACATATGTGTGAAGTAGAGGATAGCGAGGGAGAAAAGGAGTGCAGCTTGCATGCTGTGTCTTGTCCTGGCCAAACCCAGACAGCAGTCAGGGACTCTGTGGCCTCCCAGCAGTGCAGCATGACACAGCAACGAACCAAACTTACCATCCTGCCGAGTGCCTTTCCAGCTAGAAGTAGGACAAATGAGAAAGCATGCAAAAGATGCAAAAAGTTGAGACTAGCGAGGCAAAACAGGACGAACAATGTTTGGATGGATAAAAGGGAGAGTACAACAAAGAAGTGCCGATGAACAGGCACACAACACAAATTTAATAGTGAAAGTACATTGCGTGATTTGTTCTCTCGAGTGCTAGTGGTGCTAGTGGAGTGTTTTTGGAAACTAGGTCATTGTTCCTCCCACTCATTCTGTCTGATCCAGCACATGGATTTGGGGTTTTTCTTTTTTGTTTTTTTTCAGGCGCAACCCTCTCATCCCGTCTGTCGGGGCAAATGAAAAACTAAAAGGTGACTACTGAAAATAAAGCACTGTTAAATGTCACTGTGTGACAACACTCTGATACATTCAAACGCAGACAGATGCCCATTCTGACACAACACACACAGATTGGGGTTGTCCAGTGTGTCCAGAAATGTTCTTGCTCGCGAATAGCCACATACTGACAAATCAGCTTTTAAACATTCATCCTCTCTATATTGACCAAACTCCGCTCTTCAGATGAATCATCACTAGCAGTGCCAGAAGAGAAGCATGGCAGGAAGAGAGTTGTGCAGGGAGTGAATGGCCAGAGAAGAGAGCGGAAGGCAGCAAGGGGAAAAGAGGATGTGAGGAACATCAGAGTTGAGCGCAGGAAAAGAAGCAAACAAAGGGAGTGAGTAAATAGGGGAGTTGGGCCAATGAAGACCAATCAGGAATCTAAGACTGGAAGAAAATATTGTATGGATCAGCATTTTCAGGGCAAAGAAGATGCAGTCTGTTGAATTCCCAGAAAACTACAATCTGCACTTTGGAAGGCTTTTATCAAGTAGGTCTTCATCACAGATTTTGGATTCATAGTGATGTTATGTTATCTGGTTTGCAGCTTGAACTTGTGCAACCACTGAAGCAAATCTAACGATGTGTATTTATTGGGTTTGACTTCCAGATAGAAGGCAGTCGCGCCAGAGAAATTCCATTTCGCCACCGAGAGCTGCAACATTCCATTTAGTGACCTTAGCCCATGAGATGATGAGCTCAGTGATTGAGGCTTATTTATCTGTTTGTCTGCTCTGCAATTTCCACTTCTTTTTATCTGACTTACTTTGAGGCAGTCCTCAAGTTTTTCTAATGGCTGTAGATACACTTGTATTAACAATGAATTGCACTTCGATCAAGTGCAATTCATTGTTAATACAAGTGTATCTATAGCCATTGGAAAAACTTGAGGCTGCCACTATTTTCCTCAATTTCTTCTTCATTTTAAAGTCTGGTGTTGCTAGAAGTGCATCAAGTGACTAACTGACACTAAATAAATCACAGCATTCCTAAAAGCACCATTAAAAGCATCGTTTTTGGCAGTATGATGCCATAGCAAGAACGTGTTAAGTGATTTCAGTTATTATCAAGAAACCCTTTGGAAATAATTAATTTAAACTCAAATTATATATATTTTTTTACTGATATATTGGTCTCAACAAATGTCACTTGAATTGTACTAAGCATTTAAAATGACGAGTAAACTGAAAAAAGTTGGTACCTTTCCATTAAAATAAAACCAAACAAAAGACTGATGTAATTTGACACACAGCTGGAGGCTATCACTGCGGACTTTAGGTGAGAGACCCTGGACTGGTTACCAGCCAATAGCAGACTGACAAACATAATAAATAGAAATTTGCGTATCTCCCCTATGGAAGCCGTTCCCTTTATGCTGCAAGTCCACTGCATGCCTGCTGATAAAGTGTCTTTATGGTGGTCTCTCCACACTAACCCGGACCTGCTCTAGCCCATTCTGCCCTATCCCGCTGAGCTGGGAGAAAGGGGAAAAAAAACTCCATGACACCGCGCTTGTGAGGCGAGAGAGATTTATTACCTGACCCGTGCTGCCTACTGGGACACTATTGACTCTGACGGTCCTGTGATGCCCCGACACACATAAACAGATGGATGGCTGAGAAGGGGAAGCAGGGGCCAGATACCGAAGATAAAAACATTTAATAAAATGAAGCAGGGCGAGAAAGAGGTGAAAAAAAATCCAGTAAATAAGATAAAAGTGGACACAATTTGAATGATAGTTCGAAATGTTGTTTCAGTGTTACAACATTATAGTTTTATTTGCATGATTCTAAGTGATTTGGTAGAATGATATTATATACAGTGTGAATAGCTAACTGTAATCTTAAAACACCGATATAATGTGGTATATTGATTTGTAAAGAGTATAGTCAGTTTGTCATTGATTCTTCATCCTGGATCCTGGATTTAGTGGTCTATAACCCGGCGTGCACATAAAAATGTTGGCATAGTTCTCGACCCACAACCTCATGGATGTATTTAAAGGTCAGGTGTGAAGTCAACTTGGCCAACCATCTTTTGAGTAATACTTGGAGCTAAAACTATTTCAAGCATACTTTCGTTTCCCACCCAGGTTCATAGTTTGACCCATAGCCACGAGCTTCGGCAATCTCTGCCGAGTGACGTCTTTTACAGAATGCCCAGTTGCCAGTCAGCCACTGTAATGCATTGTTGATTGTCCCACTAACGGCTCTTTGCCAATGTTAACGTGTTCAGTTTTTTTGTTTTTTTTCGGTACAATACAGGGGGGATTCCCATATGGAACATATCAGGTAACCATCAGGAAATGTTGCTCACTTGTGCTCGAGCCATTAGTTTACTCTGTAAACAATCCCTGTACAGGACAGCTCCGCCTTGCAGGCGTCATAGCGATATGGTTTTGCCAATATAGACAAAATCATTTAACAGTAAGAAGAAATTCCCAGGGGGATAACAGTTGAGACCAACTGGTTTATAATATTGGTGCACCAGCCTGGATACCTCTCTTATGTTCAGAGTTGTCCTTCTGTAAAAAAATAAATAAAAGTGGGATCACTGTAAACCCATAGCTTTGAGTCAAGAGTCCTTTTCGCAGAGAGCATTAAGATTGCCTTGTAGTGACATTAGTGAATAAAGGTTTGAGTTACTGTAAGTTGCCATTTAAGGACACCAACAAAGACAAACACTCCGTGTCAATACCCACATGTGTTCTGCTTGAAGTTAGTCTCATAACTGTTCATAAAACATGGAAATGTTCATTCAAGTTAATCAATAGAAGCATCAGGTACTTACCGTATATGTGATTCATATTGAATTAATAAAATGTATGCATGCTGGTATAATACATTCATCAATCTATTCCATTTGTAGACTGCGTGTCCTCATTAGGGTCACGGGTAATATGGAGTTTATCCCAACAGGCTTTGGGCGAGAGGCAAGGTGCAACCTTGAGTGGCCGCAAGTCAGGAAGACAAACAACCATTCACACTCACATTTACACCAAAGGAGACGTTGAAGTCTCCTATGAAACTAACATTCATATATTTGGTATTTGGGAGGAAGTGGGTATCCAATGAAAACCCAAGCAAGGACGGGGGAGAACAAGCAAACCCCTATGAGAAGGCCAGAGCTTGAATTCAAACTTTCAACCTTGGAGCTCTACGGTGGATATGCAAACCACTTTTTCATACTTTAGCTTTTTATGAATAAAACAATTAGTTACAACTCTCCGATGTCGGCAAGGGCTGCATCTTTACCTCTTAAACATGTTGTGGCGGAGGGAGCAAACCGAAAGGATGCAAATGAAGTAATAGGGAAGCTGGAGAAAGAAAGCCCGCCATAAAGCACCTGTTCCAAATTTTTGAAAATTATTTGATCACCAGTGCTATTAGTACTTTTTAAAAAATCATTGCCCCTCGACAATCCTGCCCACATAATCCCCACCCACCGTGCTAGAGTAAAACGTAAATTTGCTGTCACCAATGGTCGTGGAGAATACCATCCTGTTGTCTAATGTTGACTGGCAATATGATCTTGCCTCAGTGGTAGATTAAACCAATGGATGAAAATTATTTATATCTAGAGTCATCCATATAATAAAGTTGTTTTGGGCCGTTTTTATGAAATACTCAAGAGTCAAGTCATTTTTTTTCTTGTGTTTGAAAAAAAGGTATGAATGAAGTGTCAATCCAGTCCATACTGCGTATAAACATGTATGACAAAAGTTTGGCATAATATATGACTAAATGACATGTCACATCTTGACAACAATGAAGCAGATACTAAAGGTAGAAATTGAAAGATACATTCCCCCCACACACACCTTAATGTCCTGGCGAGGCGGGGAAATGGAAAACAGAGAAGAAAAAAAAACCCAACCTGTGCACCACAGTGCCATGCACATGCACACTAACACTCGCTAATCTGTCAAGCCAACAAAGGAAGGCAAGCTTGGGCTGCATTTGCATGACAAACTGGCCCCGCTAGGTTGATTGAAGACAAAACAATATCAGAAGACAGGCTGACTGTGTGGTATGGTGCCTACCTCCACTGGGTGGGCCTCATGACCAGCAATTGGAGTGTTTTTGTGCTTGCGTGCGTGCATGTGTGTATCTGTGCATGTGTCTGTGTCTCATTGATCTGCTAGTGAGTGTAAATGCACATAGCATTCTGAAACATTAGGTGGTCGGGGAATATGGGATTTAGTTTGACGGCAGGGAAACAGAATTCATGGGATTAGTGTGTCATGCTGCAGTTACCTTTGTGCGAGTGTATCAAGTTTAAGGATGTGGGCTCCTTCAGAAAATGGCGAGCAGTGTGTGCATGTCAAAGCTTGTATGGAAAGAGTACTCTAGTCTGCGTATGTTGGAGCGGGTATGACACGTGAGAATGAGAAAAGGAGGAATGCTTAAATAACTTCAAGAGCATTGAAGGCATATGAAAGTATATTACCAGCAGGGTGGTTTACTTTGCAATTAAAGGCTTTAGAAGAACAGTTGGTCGTCTACTATGAATACAATTGATACATATAGATGACTTGTACAGATGGCATGCCGGTTAGTGACTTTACATGCAGTCAGTACTGTATTTGGGTTAAGGTCAAAATTCCTTATTCCGGTTTCTGAAACAATCGGAATAACCCGTTAACATGCTTAAGCAGATAGAGTGAATTTCCCGATTTGATGGCAATGCACGGACGACGTTGTGGCACAAACGGGCGTAATTTCCGCTTGTTACTTTCTACCGTCAATAAACCACACTATATTCATGTCACTCACGAGAGGCAGCCGAATTGCTCCTCACTCCACAAGGGTGCTTTTGTGTCGTGTCTCTGAGCAGCTTGTTGACCTCATATATACTGTATGTGTGTGTGTGTGTGTGTGTGTATATATATATATATATATATATATATATATATATATATATCTCTATGGCGAGGATGGCACGCATACAAGTACTTCCTGTACAACAAAGAACAAGACCACTTGCGGACAGAACAAGAGCATGTGCAGAACACAAATCAATGCCCGGCTCAACGTAATTGAATCTCGTTTACATGACCCAATATCCGTTTGAAGGAAGGTGAAACCTAAAAGTCTTATTCGGGTTTTTGAACATATTCTGGTTTTTGCGCAGGTTTCGAACACTGCCAATATTCATTTTTGGGGGGTTTTGACTCCACGTAAACTCAGTGCACGACTCCAATTAGTCCTTGATTTTGCTGATCTAGAGTGCAGCGCGCTTCTCACCAGAAGTCTGCTTTTTTTCTGAAAATATGGTCCAAAAGTAGAATAAATGAATCTTAAAAACTCACGGGAACAGGCAATGGAACAAGGTATGAAAACACATCCAAGATTGACCAAATCTCACTTACACTGCCTATGTTCTGGTGGTTTTGTTGTAGTTTTCTACTCTTTTGGATGGGATCAGTGAAACCAAAGAGGAAATGGGTGGCTATAATGATGAGGACAATCACAGAAAGCCGAATGGCTTAGCCTCTCACCTCAACGGTAAAGTTAGCTTTTCCTTTTCACGATTCACACTTATTTTTCTAATAGTATTTTACAATTGACCCTGGTAAAATATTTATCCAAACATCTCTCCAGTATTCCATGTTACCTCGTTTTGAACTTTAACTTTGAATTTCATGAAACAATGACTCCTCAGCCATGACTATCGTATCAATAGAAACAAAGTCTTCATAAGAGACGTTGGACTCTACACACATCTTTGCTGCGTGACTTCTGTAGACAAGTAAGAAATTAACGGTGATTGTTTCAGATGTTTTGTAATTTATCTAATGGAATGCTTTCTCCTCTACTTATGGTGATTAATTTTATCTTGTGGTCCCAATATTATAACATGTTACAGGATTCAGTAACTGTAAGCTTATTAAAATAATGTAATGAGTAACTTGTTCGATTTAACTCTATATCTAAATGTAATACATTACAGTAATGCATTAGTTTTGTAACACTGCTTATGAGTATGAATTGGGTTACAATGCATACAACATAATGAACGCACTTGATTTACTTAGTCATGTCAACTTTTACAAACATTAGTGGCCAATCCATTATTAGCACCGGTTTAAACAAGAATGATACTCAAACACATTTTGTCTTGTGTGTGTAATTGTATTTTCAAAAACGCTGGAATGATTTCATCGGACTGTGGCTGCATTATGATGCGAAGGACAAAATGAAAATGGTGAAGATCAAAATAACTTCTGTTTTTATCTGCTCGTGACAAATCCCTGTCACTTGACTTCTTCTATAGTACACTTGCGTGTGTGTTTGTGTGAGTCTCATTAGCTCTAGGTTAAGGGGGAGCAATGGCAGGTTCATTAAATATCCCAAAGCCCACCGTGGACATGGCAGGGTTAGAAACCCCTACTGTTCATGTAATTAATGTGCCTGCTTCATGCTCATGTTAGGAGCCTCTTTGGACGAGAGAGAATGTTGTAAGCTGTATGCGCTGCACATTACTAGCATGAATGTGTTTGTTAATGAGTGGTGTGTGTGTGTGTGTGTGTGTGTGTGCGTTCAAGCCTGGGTGGTACATTTTTCTGCACTGTTCGGGGACAAGGAACTGTGACTGGGGTGAGCCTCCCCACTGGGTGAGAAAAAGGGGGGAGAGATTAATGACCGATGAAAATGATGATGACTAAAGGGGTGCTGAGATTCTTCGAAAGGACTCCTTTCAATAACAAACATGTTTATCTCATTCGGCCAGACCTGTCCATCAAAACAAGTCCGTTTGTGTTCTTTTATGAAATGGTGAGATATTTTTGAGGAGCATTTTAGTTGCAGTTTTTTTGCACTCCAAAAGCAAGTACCAGGTTTATAGCTGTCATTGCAAGCGAGTGGATTAATTACAGGCAATAAATTCAAAATCAACATCACAGCACGATGTAGGAAATGTTTAAAAGGGGATATCTGTTAAAAAAAAAATCAACAAAAAATTAATTTGTGGTTACGTTGCAAATATGCTGGTGTTAATTCTGTTATTGACCAAATTGGATTTCGACAAAAAAAAAATTACGCCTCGGATTATGACCGAAAACCAGTTTTCGACCAAACTGAGCAAACCCGAATAAGCCACTCGACTCCTCTCAGCTTCCTTACACGAGGAAGTGGCACTTCCTTGTGTAACATTCATTGTGAGCAGACGTGTTTGTTGTGATTTACGCAAATCTGACTGTTTTTTTGTTATTTCTGCATAGTGTATTAGCCCCTAAACATGGGCTAATAAAATAGTTTCGGATTACAAACAAATAGCTTTTCGAACAGCCTTCTGGAACGGATTATGGTTGAAAACCGAGTTATGAATGTGTGTGCGTCTGTGTGTGTGTATACATGTATATATATATATAGCATCTGGTTAGAAAGTGTGTGCTTCCTAATGTCACTGATGAAAATTTGTGGCCCCTCCAATATTTAAATTGCTCATCCCTGATTCTTCACATGTGTGTATATAATATAAATAATCAAATATGTGCCATCTTTGCTGTTGACTTGTCTTCTTTAAACATTTTATCCCCTCCAAATGAAATACAGCAGCCAAAAGGAGGCAGCATCATGTTGTCGCAATCTTGGTTTTAGCACCTCTGCCTTGAGCAATGCAGTTCCATGCCATTATGGAGCGATTCCTCTATTTTGCTTTGTACTATTACTACTGTAAAGAGATGATGGAGGGAGGCGCCGCATGCAGCCTGGTACAAGCTGTCAGCTCCCCATTTGTACTGCAGAGCCATAGGATGCAAAGAGGCAGGCAGGAGCGAATGCTGGCTGGGCCCAGAGTAGCTGTCAGGGGCAGTGCTGTTTATAAACTGTACGCTGAGCGAGCCACCCTGGAAGCGAACAAAGCTATGTGGTATGTTGGCATGTGTTTGAGAGCCACACATTTCGGTGAGGGGTCCAAAGGAAGCGGCTGTGTTAGTGGAGCTTGCTCATTCGTGCTAACCTGAATTTTTCGAAGTTCTGCCAGGGTGGTAGCAGGTCTGTTGTGCTGCAACATGTTCCTGCTAACATCCATCTGTTATTCCGAGCTTTGAGCCCAGCATCTATCACCGAATGTAATGTTTTTGTGATATGCCTCAATATGGGAGCTATTGCGTTTTGTGTGGTATGGCCAGACCGGCAGAGAAGAGGAGCGCTTCGAGTGTTTGGATCTGTTCAACTTGTTCATAATGAGCATCCATCTGTTCCGAACTCGCTGCCCTCATTGGATGGAGCTTATGTTATGACATTTGTAGATGGATGTATGGGAGATTACATCGCCACACACACAGAACTACAGATTTTTGTTGAGATAAAAATCAATTGACTGACACTTGTAACAGTCAAACAGATCCACATTGTGCTTAAGGCTACATTTACACTCTGCTCCCAGCAGCCAAGCAGCCCCATTTCAGGCCAACGTGGACAAAACGGGATCATGGGAAAAGACGACAAATGGGATGGGCAAACGCCATGATTGCCATGGATGCCCTGCGAGATTTTTAAACTGTCAAAATCTAAAAATATATTTGCCGGTGTAGCCGCGGTGCTAATCGTCGAACACCGTTAATGCAACCAAATTTGACAGTATGTAGTAGTACATATCATAACTTTGAGCCGATCCATGTTGGATGCAAAGCATCCTGTATGTCACTTGTTTTGTTATGAACCCATTTTGTAAAAGCCTAGCAGAACAATAAATGTTGTTGGGGGGTTTTCTACTATAAAAACAGTCCTCTCACCTCAAATTCATCACTTTCTTCTTTTCTTTCATCAGTACTACGTAGATATGCTCTGACCCCATTTCCGTAAATGTCAACGCCACAATTTGAGAGACAACGGCCTCTGGTGGCAAGGTATAATGAGTGTGATAACCAACCGATATGAAACTCAACCCCATTTCCCCTACCTACATTGCCGTTCCGAGCTTGAATGCAGATTTCTTTGTCTTACATTGATGTAATGTCTGTTAATGTGAACCGAAAACAGTAGAGAACGTCGCAACTTGCAGTCGTCAATTGTCAAACAAGAACAAGACTTCTGTCGCTGGTTAACTTCAGTTCGTAATTAACAGCATAGTAAAGCAAAACGTGACTCCCCGGCATGCCTTGCGGCATGTTTGTACGTGGTTGCAGAATTTACGTTTAATCAGCATGCTTAGAGGTTGTGTGTATTCTCTCATTGTAATAGTAGCTCCACGTTTTACCATTTTTACTTATTGTAGGTTATTGTTTCATTGTGCAGTTGTTTTGCTTGTATCATGGGTGTGTATGGTGGTCTGTATGGTGCCAACCTACTCATTTCCACAAGTGGGTAAGTGGGAGCATCTGATTTTCTGCTAGGTCAAAGAGCTTGCGGATCTTCAAACAACAAAGATCCAGTGCTATAGACGAAGATTTTTTGGGAGGAGCACGTTCACCCCTAACTTAATATTGTGCGAGCGATGGAAGAAAATTTCGATGTGCACACCGCAAATTCATTTTCAAGTAAATATTCGCATTTCCGATTTTCCATCCATGTTCACTGTATTACTTGCAGAACCTTCACCTTTTCAATTTACGTTATTGTTCAAATACAGTACTGACGACATAAGACCCCTAAAAGCGTAATTTACAGAGCTTAAATATAAAAATTGTTACGTTAATGTTCAAACCAGCAGTGCAAGTACTGTCGTATTTAATAGTTGAATTGAATTTGTTTGCTTGACTAAGGTGCAGGCAGCGTCTGTTCAATACCACTCAAAAACAGTGTAAATGAGAGTGAATGGTTAGCTCTGTATAAGTATGTATCGTATGTGCCCTGCGACTAGCTAGCAAACAGTCCAGGATTTGTCTCATTTCATTCAGACTCAGTTTAGTGGAGAGAAAGTAGGCACCGATCAGCTTCTTGGATGTTGTTCTATGAGTTATGCTGGGTCCGACCTTTAAGCCTCTTTTGAGTGGTAGCCCTGTCAGAAGCGGTACCGGCCCCATAAATGCAGTTCCTAGTATGTTACATTTGAGCAATTATTTCACATGTTGTATGCTACTGTACATTTGCAGTCATTGCTCCTCCAAAACCATGGTGTTGCAATCATACACATTAATGTTGATGCTTCAAATAATAAATCAATTTCAAATGTATGAAATTGTCTTCCACTTATATAGCACGTCAGACTCACAATACAGGTTCAGGGTTCAATTCCAGGCTCATGCCTTCCTGTGTGGAGTTTTCCCATGCCTGCGTGGGTTTTCTCCGGGTACTCTGGTTTCCTCTCACATTCCAAAAACAAGTTTGGTAGTTGAATGGAACACTCTTTTTCTAGGTGTGACTGTGAGGGTAAATGGTTGTTTGTCTCTGTGTGCCCTGCGATTGACTTGCAACCAGTTCAGGGCGTATTCCGGTTCCTGCCCGAAGACAGCTGGGATGGGCTTCAGCACGTCCACGAACGTCAGTGGGGTGAGGATCAGCGGGATTGGATAATGGATGGGTGGATGATATTCCAACAATGAGCACAACATAATTTTTTTGTTTTTTTTTTGCTTAAAGGCATATTTTGGAGGAGAGGCGTAGAAACAGATTAAAAATATCACTCACCATTAACGACGCTTCACCATGACTCGTCGTATGCCATATTCGTGTTACGGTAGTAATGATTATTGCATTGCTGCCTTTGTTGTTCCATTTGGTGGTCCTGCTGCCGCTGTTATGAATAGAGTAGCGATTGGGCTAGCCAAAGCTAGTGACACGAGCCTAACCCCGATTCGTGCCGCTTTGAGTCTCGTTTCTATACCGCAAATGACGATCATGTTTTCTTTTTGCGTCATCATCACATCTTGTTTCTAACAGTGTTGTTCTGTTGACAAAATTCTTGTGGCGCGGAAGTGTGTCAAGAAAATGAAAAAAAAATCTGTAATTTTGCTAGTCGCACTTGCTCGAGTGAATGAACAATTTACTCTCACTGTTTCATATTTTAGGGCCTAAGTGCCATAATTCTCAGTGTGGCCCTAGTTTTCCTTCCCATGGTGGTGAGTAAATAACCTCCACAAAACAGCTCTTAACATATGAGTGAGTCAAGTGTTGGCCAAGAACAAAAGAGGGTGTGGGAGGGTTGTACCGCCACAGACATTTTGCAAAGCAGATGTTTTGGCTTGTCTCAGCATGAAAAAAAAAACACAGGTGTAATTAAATTAATGATAGTGAAATCGTGTTTTGCTTGTTCAAAGTTATGGGTGTCGTATAATTGTGTGAGGGCATGTTGTTCAGCCAGTACTTTTTTAATGACTTATTTAATGATTTGCACCCATTCAGTTTTCGATGACTTTACTTCACATCTTACATTCAATTGAATACATGACAAAGACAAGAAAATGAATGTTCACTCTGATGAAAGTTATACTTTAACCCCTGTGTTTGAAACTGTGTGAGCAAATAGTACAACGGTATAAGAACAATGTTTCTCAATATACAATTGCAAGGAATTTAGGGATTTCATCAAATTCGTCCCATAATGCCATCAAAACATTCAGAGAAATCTCCGCCATGTAAGCGACAAGACCAAAAACCAACATTGAAAGCCCGTGACTTTTGATCCATCAGGCAAGCACTGCATTGAAAACCAGCATCATTATGTAAATTAGGCTGTCGCATGGCCTCAGGAACACTTGGGGGAACCATTGTCAGCTTAGACAGTTCATCACTACGTACGCACATGCAATTTAAAACTCTGCCATATCAAGTGAAAGCCATTTGTAAACAACACCCAGAAAGGCTGCTGACTTCTCTGCGCCCGTGCTCATCTGAGAGTGATGCAAAGAAAAAGTGTGCTGTGGTCTGACGAGTCCATATTTCGAATTCTTTTTGGAACTCATGGGCGTTGTCTCCTCCGGGTCAACAAGGAAAAGATTGTTATCAGTGCAAAGTTCAGAAGCCAGCATCTATGATGGTATGCAGGTGTGTGACCAAAACAAAACAATAAAGTTTATCGGTTTGAGCATGAAATACAGTAATCATTCGCTATAACGCGGTCCACATTCCGCGGCTTTGCTGTTTCACAGATTTTTTTAGTGCAGTTTTTTAAATGCTTTTTTAAAAACAGTGAATTGTGTTCTGCATCCTGATTGGCTAAGGGACTGACCTATGTGAACAGTCTCCATACCTCGTCTCTGTACAGCTTGCCACATTTACCTTTGCAATTTTTTGGTCTTTGGTTTCATTCATGAATGCTGGTGGATGCTGGTCTGTCAAGGAGGGGAAGCTCAATTTCGTCCTACATCATAAAATGTGTCCGTTTATTTATACGTGAATTCTACTCTCTGTTCCTTTTCAAAAAAATGAGAAGGTTGCCTTCACCATAAAATCGTTGATTGGCTCATTTCGCTGTCAATCAAAAAGAGAGTCAGCCTCCGACAGATCACCCAATCATTATGCAGAAAAGCTGCGCTTCCTGGCCAGCCAATAAAAGGCCACTGCCATAGACATAGCATCCAATGGGGCCAAAACCAGCATTTATCCAATGACTCGTCTCGTTTCAATGCATTGGGACAACCTACACTGAACTCTCTAGACCAGGGGTGTCAAACTCATTTCACATGGTGGGCCACATACGGCCTCGGTAGATGTCAAGTGGGCCGGACTATTAAAATGATACCATACTTTGCTAGAAATAACCAAAACAATATGTCTTTTCTTTGTTTTGGTATAAAGAAGCACAAGAACATTAGGAAAATGTTGAAATTTAATGAACATATCTTTTACAAAACATTTCATGAAGCAGCTTACATTTCCATCGACAAATGTGCAATTTACTTTTATCATTCACATATATGCATTGAAACTGATCCCACTGATTGTACAAACTTTAACAAGTAATTGGTATTGAAAAATATAGGAATGGACTTTAAGATTAAACGAGATTTATAAAGAAACAAAGTTTTAAACCATTTACACGTGCATATAAAATCTAAATGTAATCCATGCCTACACCTTACAAACTAAGGAGAGTGCTATTAAATGTGTAAATGTGAGAGTGCTATTGATAGCTTCTGCCCTCCATCCTTAATTGTCTAAACAACCTTAATTGACTAATCATAAACACGTCTGCTGCACACGGAGAGATCCTGGCCCGCACGTGTGTGCGTGTGTGTGTGTGTGTGTTCGTGCACTCTGCTCAACCGCAAAGGCCCACGTGGGGCAATTTAAAAAAAAAATTGTTAATTGGTCGCTACTTCACGGATTTTCGTTTTTCGCGGGTGGTTTTGGTCCCCATTTTGCAAAAAACGATGGATTACTGTACTGTTTTACATGATCATCTTGCGGGCCGGATTAAACCCCTTTGCGGGCCGGATCCGCTCAGCGTCCATACAGTTTAAAAGCACAGTGAAGCTGCGGGAATGAATGAGAAGAGAGTCACGTCGTAACCAGTAATAAGAAGCTGATTCGGAACAAAAGTTGAGCGCGTTGTAGCGCATATTTAGTCAATGACATGTCCACACAATTGTACGTACACAAATATAATTTGATCACTTACTTTTTGACATTTTAGGGGAAGCTCAGCTTCCCTTGCAGTCTTAGAGCAATCGCCTCTGCATTGCATACATAGTTCAGTCTTGTATAGTAACTGTAAAAAATAAAGCTGACTATTAATTGTCAAGTACAACTTTATTGTCAAATGTGCACATTTGAAATTTCTTCCCTCTCACATTTTTTTGCTTTTTAAAAATAAATCCTACTTCACGGATTTCACTTATCGGGTTCTTTTTGGAACTTGACCCCCGGGATCTTGTCTATACACTACTTGCACCCTCCACTTGTTGCTGTCCATGTTCACAATAAACTGTTGATGCTTTAGAAATCATTTTCCATCTTTAATGATGGTTACAATTTAAAATCTCTTTGCAAAACACACTTTCAATTTTGCATGAAATGTTGATTGTAATTTCTGTTATTCTAGTTTACAGCCTTTAGGTCAACAGTGTTCGGAACCCGTAATGTTAATACCTCTTGGCTTCATATGCTTGACAGAACATGTTTAAGAAATGTCAAAATACTGTAGTTGTACATGGTTTACTTTGCCAGGGCACAAGCTGAACAAAGGCAGGGATGGCGATACACCAGGTTTGGGAGGGAGGGGCGGGGGAGTGGTGGGGGTCATTAGCCCTGTGAAAAACCTGTATGAACCCAGTCAGGCCCTCCAGCATTTTATTTAATATTCTAAAATATATTTAGAAATTATATCAGCCCCCCTGTGGATCGGTCAAGCCCCCCTTCAGCCCCTGGAGAGAAAAGATCCTGGAGCTTTCACTGAGGTCATGTGGGTTCAACCTAATATGGTCTCTCTCTTTCTAATGTTGCTTTCCAACACAGGAGTGTGTAGTCATTTTGGTATGTTGTCTTTTAATGTGATTCAGGGTGTTAAATACAAATTACAGTGTTTTTGCTGTCTGATGCAGTGAATGACATTTTGGTTCGTCGTTATTATTATTTGCCTACTACGTCTCTGATTTTCTTGATTTAAATCTCATCTATTGAAGTCAAGTGAACGTGAATCTTTGCCACTGCAATGTGACATAAAAATACTGCGTTGGTTCACTTTCAGTTTATTTGAAGTGTGTAGCAGGGTCATTGTAAATTATTGTCAGTTCATTGTTCACTGACTGCATTTTACCTTGTACAGGTACAATAAAATGGGTTCATGACAATGTCACCTCATCACCACACACCCTGCCAATTTAACTCTCCTGATGTTGTTTAAAACAACAATACCCAAATAGTTCACTTGGCAACTTGTTTTGCTCTATAAATTCTGAATTTGTGCGTGTCTTTCAAGGCAAAAGGCACCAAGCTATGAAGTCCAAACAAATGGATTCCATTATACAATATCTCATTACGTTTGACATTTGCGGTTCAGTTCTTAAAAAATGTGTGTGATCGCCTGTGCACATCTGCATGTGCACTTGTAACTCTTGGGACGGAGTCTTGACAGCAGGAGGCTGTAACCTGCGCTGTCCACCCTCTGTGATCACCACTGTTTATGGCCGCATAAAAGTCTCTTTTGTGCGTGCACGCACACACGTACACACACACACACACGCACACACAGCACACGGCACACATTCTTGTTTTTCTCTTTTACCCTCACTTTCAAACACGCTCACACATTTATAGCTGCTGTCTGTCTCAGAAACTGTGTAATTATTGGCGTCTGGTCCGCGGTTCTTATCAGTACTATGACAGAAATGGCTGACAGATCCACACACGGACACTTCATGATATACATGTGGGCAGTCTCTGGCACCCTTTTTCTATTTTATTTCTCTTTTCCTTATTATTTGTTGTCTTTTCCAATCTTGACCATGTTCCGTGCTTCCTCTGAGGCGGTTAGGGTGAGGTGGTGAGTCAGAGCTCACCCTGCCAAGCCATGTGCCAATTCAGGAGATTGGCATTGAAGCCAGACATGAGCTCATCGGCCCAGCTGGGCAGACAGCCCATTACAATGCTCAGCAGGGCCCTACCAGAGGGGTGGAACGAGCTCCATACATGCTGATGATCCACTCTTTCTCTCTGTCTTCCTCTCTACCTTCCTTCCCATTTGTCGTCTTGTCTTCTCTTCTTCTGACTCTACCTCTGACTTTGTCTCTTTTTTGATGAGTTTTCCATGTCCTTTAAACGCAAACGGATTCACGCCGCCATGCTTGCCAATCTCCTTTTTCTTGTTTTTCTCCTTCCAGTCTCCCACACTACTTTACTTCAATAGATGCTGAGCTGTCATTGCACTGGTGCCTGCGGCAATAAGAGAATGAGGGGTGTTTTTTTTTTAATGAAATGGTGGATGCAAAGTGTCTTTCTCTGTGTGTACGTCTTCTTCTAATTCATGTCATAAATGGGGCGGGGGATGTGCATCCTTTTGGGGGTAAAACTTTAAATCCTTAGTCTGGCCAAGGCTAGTGCGTGTATGTGTCGGGCATGTGCATACACGTTTGCGTGTGTAAAACACACCTGTAGAGACAGGATATGATAACACTGTAGGCAAACAAGGGCAAGACACAGCAAATATGAGGTCGCATGCCAGATGTTTTTATTGTACGTGACTCCCTAGCCTGCAATCTCTCTTGTCTGCAGAGCCGTGTATTTGCCTCAGCCCTTCCTCAGACATGGAGCTAACAGTCGCAGCTCAAACATTTTGTTTCACTGAGCTCATTGCGGTCTCTGTGGCTGTTCAGCTGTCTCAGCAAGGAGATGGACAGAGGTTAATTCATGAATATCACAAGGAGAGGTAACTCTGCGTTTAGGGGAACTGGGAAATGCCCCATACTAGGCTATTTTATCCCTCTCGCTATTATGCATTTTACATTTAATACAATTAAATGATTAAGACTGTCGATTGCAAATTAATTTGCCATTTGATATTATTGTGAGATATGGACAACATTTGTATCGGCATATAGTGATTATGCAATGATTGATGGGTATGGGGAAAGATCTACAATGCATCAAAATATGTCGACATGCAGTGCTCAAAACACTGCTTTGAAAACAAAATATTTTGATCAATTTCAAAGTGCACTACAAGAACTAAATAAAGGATGTTAATTTGTCGGTATAAAAATGCATTTTTTGTGTGCATTGACCTACATTTTTACAGTACTGTATTTCTTAAAAACACAAGACATTTATCATAACAAACGTAAATTCCAGTTATGTCTGTATTTTGTATGCGTAGTTTTAATGATAAATCTGAATATTTCAACTTTTATGAATCCCAACAAAAAATGATGTCAACTTAAAATTCATACAGTATTGTAAATATTTCTCGTGATCCTTATTCTGTTGTTTTATGACGAATTTCCTTGTAGCCCTGCAGCTGACTTTGGAGTCTCTTACCTGGAATAGGCTCCAACTCACCTGCAAACCTCATGGCGACAAGCCATCTCTTGGACAAAATAGATGGATGGATGGATGTTTGGATCATTTGCATATTAATATCAGGATAAAAACTACAAATGCTAAAGTAAAATAGTTGTTTAATAGTGATGTCGACCTACTCCATTTATTTACTTGTGTTAAAATTCGGAATTTACAAGTACTCTAAACAGTACCGTCTTGTTGCACATGATTAGTAAATGTTGCAGTTTTGTAGTGTCCATTCATCATCATCATCATCATTACTATCCTCCATCGTTTTTTGTTTTTGCCCCTGCTCTCTTCATACCCAACGCTGAAAAAGACATCCCTTTATGGAAGATTAAAAATAATAATAATAATAATAATACAATACAATACAATACAATACATGCTGATTTATATAGCGCTTTCACAACAGCGGCAGCTGTAACAAAGCGCTTAACAAAGCAGTTAACATAAAGTAAAATAATAAACACAACACACAACATAAAACACGAACAAAAAGTAAAATAATGAACACAACACATGACATAAAACACGGACAGTCGTGCAGTCCTAACCACTTTTCCCTCATACGCTTTGTTGTTAAAGCAGTTTGAGATGAAAGAGGAGAGAATCAAAGTGTCCTTTCACCAGTGGATCAGAGACGTCATGTTCAAAATGTGCACACGTCGGCTACAAGCTAAGTTTCAAAGTCAACAAGAAGCTGTAGCATCCATTGACGAAAAAGAGATTGGTTCACTTCTCCTGTCCCATGTAAATCCATTCCAATTCCAAGCGGTGACTCTC